>PVHP010013128.1:15388-41691 GCA_004024765.1 Zapus hudsonius | reverse complement strand
CGTTGCATAGTCACCAGGGAAAGAAAGTTTTTTCACTTTTCCCTCATGGCTGTCCAGCAGAGAGACATCTGAATCTCTAGGCCTAGGTAAGGCCCCCTCACCACAGCTAGTTCAGACTGCAGTGAGGGGGCTCGGGTTTCTTTCCCACATGAACCTTTTTTCCTCATGATGAGAGCCCTCATATCTTTTCTTCTTTCCCTTGTTTGGCCAGCCAGCAAATATCTTATAGACATGTGGCTAAAACCTCCCCCATGTGCTCTCTCCTCACTAGTGGCTGGAGATCTCTGTAACTTCTCATTTCTTTTAAAATAAACTCTCCCACTATATTTTATCTTTTGGTGGTCTATAATTTTTTTAATTCTTTTATTTTATAGAACAAGAATCTGGGCACTCGAGTTTTACGGTGTATTGGAATTAGCTGGGAACTCCAACTTTCTGGGAACCCCAGCTCCCCCATTACACTAGTTCATGAATGTCTGGAGTGGAAGTTTTAGGTTTCCCTTACTTCCTAGTTATACAATACAGGTCAGTCATACCAACATTAGATTCATTAGGGTGACTGAATATTATAAAAAGCGTCACACTTTGACACATGATAAGGTTTAATGAGTGAGAGTATCAGAGAGTAGTCAAAGTATGGGATGGGAGATATATTTGTCATCATTGAAAATGAGAGTAATTATGTTACAACTCTGATTTTCTTATTGGATTGGAGAAAGGTGTTAGTGCCTTACAGTAATCCTGGAATAATCTTCCAGAATATGAGACATCAAAAGGCAATGTGCATTTGACATAAATAAAGAAATGGCACAACTGTAGCAGGATTAGATGGGAAGAGGAAAGAAAAAGGAAATACAGAAGGCATTTGGGGCGGCTCACTGCCATCTGGCTGGAAGACTGGTTCTGGGAAAGAGAAATTGGGAAATGCCAAGTGCAATTTTTCCACCTTCCATCCTTCCTTCTCCCATGCCTTTCCCCACTTCTTTTTTTCTTTTTAAATGACTAGCTGCCTACTAAACTCTCTGCTCAATTGAACAGTAACTCAAATCACAGTGTCTCCTGCTTTGGGCTGAACAGGTGGCTCTGTGGGCAAAGCGCTGGCCATACAAACTCTGAGGACCTTAGATTTGATTCTCAACACCTATGCAAAAGTTGGGTGTTGCAGCATTTGCCTGTATTCCAAGTGCTGGGGATCCCTGGGGGTTGTGAGCTAGATAGTGTAACTGAATTGGTGAGCTAAGGTTAAGTGCCAGACCCTGCTTCAAAAATAAGGTGGATCAAAATAAAGGTGGACAGTGACTAAGGAAGACACTTGATAGCAACTTCTGGCCACCATATACAGATATATACATATGTTCCCAGACACATACAAATACATACACACACACACACACACACACACACACACACACGTACACCACATATAAACACACAAAATGCCTCCTGCTTAAGATATAGTTTAAATATTTGTGACCCAATGACAGTAGACTATAGCTCTACACTTGTTGAGAATCATTCAGAGCTGTGACAAAGCTTAAAAACCTGTAAGCTAGAAAGGCTCTATGTTGGGGCTGGAGAGATGGTTCAGCGGTTAAGGCACTTGCCTCCAAGTGCCTAAGGCCCTAGGTTCAATTCCCCAGGTCCCACATAAGCCAGACCCACAAGGTGGTGGCCATGGTGTACTCTCTTCTCTCTCTCTCTCTCTCTCTCTCTCTCTCTCTCTCTCTCTCTCTCTCTCTCTCTCTCTCTCTCTGCTTGAAAATGAATAAATAAAATATTAAATAAAAAAAGGAAAGGCTCTATGTTAGAGAGAGTTATTGCTGTCAAAGCCTTTTCTTTTCATTAAAAAATGGACAAGTGAATTGCCTCATGGCTGCTCTGCTGGCTTGTAGTTTCATTTTCGTGGAAGTGCTTAAGGAACATGCATGCCTTCAAAAGTAAACACATACCTTCCTCCTACTCCAAAGCCAGCAAGTGATTTTCCCTTCCACTTCTACATGAAAGAACTCCTCCTTCTGTTTGCTTTAGTCTTTGCTGATGATAATGCCCCTGCTCTGGCTCCCATGCTTCCTCCAAATTTTTGTCTGGCACTGAGCCAGTTTACTGGTCAATCACTAGTCTTTTCAGGTTTGATCCCACTCCATGGTAAACAGGCTGCAGTGAGTGTAGGGCAAAGCTCAGTATAATACTCCATCCAAGGAGGGCTGCTGATACATCAACATGGCTGCCACTGCCAGGAGTGTCTGATGAGATCAACAAGGATGGGAGAAGAAATACTTTTAGAAAGGAGTGTGTAAACAAAAGTTCCAGAAAAGCTACATATCTACTAAGAACAAGGCTGAATGGACTGATCAAATTCCTATGACCATGGAGAAATTGAATGTTACAGGATTGGAGCCTAATTAACTTTAGCCCCTCAATAGCCATTTACTCCACCTCTGAGTCTGACCTAACATCCCAGTGACTGTCAGTTGAAGCTTTTTTGGAATATACTAACAGACCAGTTTCCAGGAACCCAAAGGCTGTGAATGTCATCCGATCACATGTAACGTCTGTAACAGATTTCGACCCTTTGTTGTTATCTGAAAACCTGATGTTGCCACCAAGGTGCCTTGGTTTATGATTGTTTCATTCATAATTACAAAACCTTCATGAGGGCTGAAGAGATGGCTTAGCGGTTAAAGTGCTTGCCTGCAATGCAGAAGGACCCAAGTTCGATTCCCCAGTGCTCATGTAAAGCCAGATACACAAGAGGGTGCATGTGTCTGGAGTTCATTTGTAGTGGCTGGAGGCCCTGGCGTGCCCATTATCTCTCTCTCTCTCTCTCTCTCTCTCTCTCTCTCTCTCTCTCTCTCTCTCTCTCTGTTTCTCTCTCTCAAATAAATAAAAAAATATTTTAAAAAAAACTTCATGAAATTGTTAATATGTTGAAACATAGACTTTAGATCACTCATTTTTGGCTCCAGAAAAAACTATCTCTTAACCTCTTTGAGGTGAGAGCTGAGTGTTCTACATTGAAAAGTGAGTTTGCTAGGGAACAGATACATTCCAAATAAAAATACTGATCTTGAGGAGGTCTAGTGGGAGGAGAATAAGATGGGGGGGGGTTAACAAGAAGAGAATGTAAGGATGGGGAATTTGATAAACATACAATCAATACATGTATGAAAATTGTCAATAAAAAGTTAAAAGAGGGACTAGCGAGATGGCTAAGCAGTTAAGGTACTTTGATTCCCCAGTACCCACATAAAGCCAGATGCACAAAGTGGCATGAGAATCTGGAGTTTGTTTGCAGTGGCTAGATGCCCTGGTACACACACACACATACACACACACACACACACACACACACACACACACACATATTCTTTCTGTCTGTCTGTCTCTTTCTCACTCTCCCCCCCTGGCAAATAAATAATTTTTTAAAAAGAGTTAAAAGATACAGGGCTTGCCCATCAAAAAAGAACATGAAATTAATAAAAGAATATATATTTCTACATAGCAATATGTATGTAGTATATACGAAGCAACATATATTGGTACATAGCAAGGCCATCTCAGATACATGTATGCTTGTGTGTATTGCTGTCAAAGCCTTTTCTTTTCATTAAAAAATGGACAAGTGAATTGCCTCATGGCTGCTCTGCTGGCTTGTAGTTTCATTTTTGTGGAAGTGCTTAAGGAACATGCATGCCTTCAAAAGTAAACACATACCTTCCTCCTACTCCAAAGCCAGCAAATGATTTTCCCTTCCACTTCTACATGAAAGAACTCCTTTTGTTTGCTTTAGTCTTTGCTGATGATATGCCCCCCCCACACATATGTATATGAGATGGCCTTGCTCTGTAGCCAAGATTGGTCTGGAAGGTGCGATCCTCCTGCCTCTGCTTTTTGAGTACTAGGATTACAGGCATAGGCCATCATACCTCAAGGTGAAAAAAGGAGTCTTATTTCTAATATCAGTTCAGGCTTTTAATAAACAGAAAACACTGGGAATTTTTTTTTAAATATCAATGACTTATTTGGCCATGATTTCTAATAGTGTCTACTTAATAAATTAAAAGAAAATCTTACTAAGAAATATTCTAATTCAGCTCAAAAATGTAGAAGGGGTATATATATCACATTTTTAGGACTCATGGATATTTTATTAAAATGTTTTCTTTCTTTTAAAAAAAGGATCATTTTTTTTTCATTCTGAGCTTTTGCAAGTTCCTGAGATTTTTTTTAAAAGAATTTATAATGTTTAAGAACCTACACAGATGTTGAGTTGAAATTATAGCTAACATTCTAACAATTAAGATAAATAATCATCAGATAATTGATGGTGTATGGATGCTTACTATTCATATAGAGTATAACTAGATTAGTCATATAGAGCATTAATATTCATATATATATACAAAATAGAGTATATGTAGAAAATTCATTATACTGTGGCAATGTTAGCTCATAGTCAAGAAAACAAGTACTAATAAAAACATATTTCAGTGCCTAAATCTTGACACTAGCTAATATGTACAAAAAGGAAAGAAATGACTAGAAAGCTAATGAGTTAAGGTTGTGTCTACAATTTTATTGTGAAACACATGGATTGGACATTGCATGTTTGAGCCTGAGTTCTTGGTGTGAGATCCACAATGAGATACTTGAGCACTAGTGTGGAAATGGGCATTCTCATTTCATAAGTTGTAACTTAGGTTTCATACACACTAACAGAAGAGAGTGTTTGAAGTGTACAAAAGTCTAACTGAGGGAAAGGTCAAGCTTGGATCTCTGCCTTGCCCCTCATATATGTGACCCTGGGGAAAGTACTTTTTTCTGGGTTTCAGCTTACTCCTCTATAAATAGAGATGATGACAGGTTCCTCATGGAGCTGTGTAGACTGGGTGGCACATAAAGATCTATGAATTATGCTCAGCAAAGGGAAGAATGTCCCAATTAACAGTGATATCATTAATACTGATACTGTATCCCAGCAAGATATCTAAAAATAATTCAAAATTAATTATTGTGCCATATTTTAATTATTTTACTGGTCAAAATGATATGACAGCTTAACAGATTTATCATTCTGTTCTATTAAAGAACTCAGTGGTTACTAGGCAAAACAAGTTAGCAAAAAAAGTTAGTTTTAGAGCCCTATACTCACTCCCCTCTCTCCCTTTCAACCAGCCATAATTGAGGTATCAAAGTTCTCACTTCCCCCAAAGAATGCAAAGGGGGTATAGCCAATCTGGCTCCTTCGGTGGTCACAACCCAACACCTTTGCACATCTGCCAAGATCCTTCCTTCACAGGTCAGTCTCCCTCACACAAGAGGGCTCAAGTACAGTGTCCCCCTCAGACTTTCCCCTGGCTTCTCCTTGCATGATGTGTGCCCTATTCTCTGTCTCCCTCCTCCCCATTACACATACCTTCTCTCTTCTTTTCTCTCACTCTTTCCACTT
The DNA here is from genome assembly GCA_004024765.1 of Zapus hudsonius. Lineage (NCBI taxonomy): Eukaryota > Metazoa > Chordata > Mammalia > Rodentia > Dipodidae > Zapus > Zapus hudsonius. The sequence goes on along the minus strand of PVHP010013128.1, from coordinate 36,242 downwards.
CTCTATTCAGGTCCGGTTTGGGTTTTTCCGAGTACCCTTCCACCTTCTTTCCTATTCCATCCCACATTTTCTGAAGTTCCAGCATACCTGCTTGTGTAAGTGACATCCCAGCTTTTCTTCTGAAGCTCCTGTCCTGTGAACTCTGGCAGTTTCTCTAGCTGCTGCCATTTCTCTTGGCTCCTGTTCTTCCACTGACTGGCACCTTTCCTCTTGTCCTTGACCCTTTTGGTGTTCCTTCCCCATCTAGGCTCTCCTGCTGATACAATATAAATTTTCTAAGTCCAGGAAAAATGTGCCTCACACCTTTATTCTAAACCTAAAAATAATTAGAAATCCATCTGTTTCTTTATTTTTCATTTGCATACAATTTGGATTTTTCTGAAGTCTATCTAATGTTTAAGATATGAATGATTTTAGATTATTTTTTGCAAGTCCTATAAACATTCATAAAACTAAAATAATCATAGTAACCTCATTTAATCCACAGAAATGTATAAAGGACTATTTCTTGTTAACCATATCTGTTCTACCCAAGGTGTTTATTATCTCAAGCAGCATAATTGTAGGCCCCACCCACTATATCCTTTATACATGGGTCTAGCTAAAATTTTTAGTGGCTGGGTTAATAATGTTTTGATGTTATTTTTCTGCATATTACTTTTATATGTCATTGGGACACAGCTTATTCTGTTAGACTTCTGGTCATTTCAATATACACAAACATTTCTGTGTATTAAATGAGGTTACAGTTAGGGAGATGGAAAAAATAACTCAGTATTATACGATAAAGATATTGCTATAATCAACCAGAAAAGGCTAGTCTTTCATTGTTAGTACAAGTGGCTTAGTCTATCCAGAAACACTAAAATGGACTTCTTTAATAGAAACTAACATTCAAAGCAATGATTAGAGCAAGATTGGGTTTTCTGCTGTAGGAAGAATAATATGGGAAAACTTGATGGACAGGTTATAGAACTGAAGACGTTTGCACAGACTGAAATTAAAAAGAGATGGATAGGAGAAAAATTCTGAAAAATCCTTTAAATCACTCAGAAAGATAGTAACTACATCACTAATACAGTGTTGGCCAGTGAATACTAATGGGCATTCATTTAAAAATAATGCTTAAACATGCACAGGCATGTGAATAAAAGCTTAAGAAGTTCAATACAAGCAAATAAATATATTCCACACCCAATAATATTACAAATTTGCCATTTCCTAATGTACTTAAGGAGTCTTGCTGGACCATGGTGAGAGGAGAGGGGCAGCTCTATAGAATGTTCTGGAACCATCTAGTTAAATTTACTCTCCATATTTTTAATACCTAGCAATTCCACTTCTGGGTATAAATACAAAGAAATGTTCACACAAGGCCATCCAGGGAGTCCACAAGAATGTTCACGGTAGCATGTCTGATCACCTATGAGAGGACACATGAACATGCAAGAATGGGTTCTCAAGCAAGTAATGTCCAGTACGATAATATGAATGAAAAAATAAATGATGCTGTTCAAAATAGTCCTAGAAGTTCTAGCCAATGCAGTAAGACAGGAGAAAGGCATAAAAATGATACAAATTGGAAAGGAAGAAGTGAAACTATCCCTTTTCACAGATGACATGATCCTATACATAGTAGACCCAAAGAATAGTATCAGTACACTCCTAAAGGTGATAAACTCCTTCAGCAAAGTGGCAGGATATAAAGTTAACACACAACAATCAGTAGTGTACCTGTATGCAAATGACATGCATAAAAAAAGCAATCAGCAAAACAGTCCTATATCAATAGCCACAGACAAAATCAAATACCTTAGAATAACACTAATCAAGAAGGTGAAAGAGTTGTATAATGAAACCATAAAAACGCTGAAAAAGGAAAGTGAGGATGACATGAAAAGATGGAAAGATCTCCTGTGCTCCTGGATAGGTATAATTAATATCGTGAAAATGGCAATACTTCCAAAAGCTATATATAGATTCAATGCAATACCAATAAAAATACCAGCTTCATTCTTTGCACACATAGAAAAAATAATCTCCAAATTTATTTGGAATGTCAAAAGGCCTCAGATATCTAAAGTCATCCTTAGTAAAAGAAGCACATCAGGTGGTATCACCATATTAGACCAATGGAACAGAACTGAAGACTCTGCACTAAGCTTAAGCAATTATACTTACTTGATATTCGACAAAGATGCCAACAATGTTAACTGGCTTTGTAAAGATAGCATCTTTAACAAATGGTGCAGGACAAGTTGGATAAATACTTGCAAGGAAATGAAACTAGACCCACTCCTCTCACTATATACAAAAATAAACTCCAAGTGGAAAAAAAATTGAGGGAACTCTCTATGAGATAGGAATAGGGATAAACTTCCTGAACAAACCACAGATAGACTAGGAAATGCAAAAATCACTTTAACCAATGGGATCTCATCAAGCCAAAAAGCTTCTGTATAGAAAAGCAACCCATACTCAAAGCCAATAGACCACTATCAAACTGGGAGTTAATCTTTGCCAGCTACAATACAGATCGAGTTCTAATACCTAGAACACACAAAGAACTCAAAAAACTAAATAAAAAATTATCAAACAGCCCTCTCACAAAATGGGGAACTGAATTCCACAAGGAATTCACAGAGGAAGAAATACAAATGGCCAACTCCTATTTAAGAAAATATTCGGGCTGGAGAGATGGCTTGGCGGGTAAGGCACTTGCCTCCAGTGCTTAGGGCCCCGGGTTCAATTCCCCAGGACCCACATAGGCCAGACCCACAAGGTGGTGGCCCTGGTGTGCTCTCTCTCTCTCTTTCTCCCTCTCTTTCTCTGTATCTCTCTGCTTGAAGATGAATAAATAAAATAAAATTTAAAAAAATGTTCAATGTCATTAATTATCAGAGAAATGCAAATTAAAACGAGATTCCATCTAACTCTAGTCAGAATGGCAATCATTAAAAAAAATCTATTAACAACAGATGCTGACGAGGTTGTGGGGAAAAAGGGACCTTCATTCACTAATGGTGGGAATGCAAACTTGTACAACCACTATGAAAAGAAGTGTGGAGGCTCCTGAACACGATGGATATAGAGTATACCCAGCTATCGCTCTACTGAGTATCTACCCCCAAGTTTCCTTGCTGAAGTACAGAGACATTTGCTCAACTATGTTTAAGTAGCTGAATTCATAACAGTGAGTGTTGTGTCCCAGCCTGGCTGAATATCTGTGAGCTAAGTTTTAGAATGTAATGTGCGGCTGGATGAGAGCTCAGAGTGTGGTAGCTCATGCCTTTTGATCCTAGCACACCTGTGCCCCCAAGGAGGTAGGGGGGATGGCTGACAACCCTAAATCCTGTTTGTAAGTGCTAATAGCTTTTACTCCTGTGTGCTGAGTTTCCTTGGTTTTGTTCCTGCCTGCTGAGCCCCCTTGTGATACAACACAGCCTTGGATTGTATATAAGGTTGGATGCTGAAATAAAGTTTTGAGATTTGCTTGGACACATCTCCCAGCTACAAGTGTATGTGAGGCTCCAGTCAAAAGCCTAGTCAAAAGCTGGGGGAGGTCACCATCCCTAGGTGGAAAGCTACTATTGTTTGGATATATGGACATATTATGCCTACCAAATTACTCTCTAAATATTTATGTGATGCCCATATATTAATGCTGTTCTCACTTTTGGTTAAAAAAAGCTTCTTTCAGATGGTGGTGACTATTGAGGAGACTCAAAACTTATCAAAGTGCTGAGAAGAGATAGTAAAGTATTCTGCATTAAGTGTGACATCTCTATGACATCCTACAAGGTTCAGGGACAATTGTGAAAGAAGTGGGAGAAAAAATTTAAGAGTCAAACAATGGGGATGAGTGCTTTAGAATGATCCCCCCCCATTTTCAAGGTTTAGAGAGGCTTTATTAGATTAAGAAGGGAAAATATAGGAGGTTCTTAAGATGAGGAGGAAAAAAGTAAATGTAGGAAAGAAGACCCAGCATTTTTTTATGTGAGAGTGGGGAGGGAGGAAGGGAGATAGATAATAGATAGTTGATAGCTAGAGAGCTAGAAAATAGATACATAAATACATACATAAAGGAGAAAGAACAAAAGAAGAGAGAGGGAGGGAGGGAGGGAGGGAGGGAGAGAGAGAGAGAGAGAGAGAGAGAGAGAGAGAGAGAGAGAGAGAGAGAGAGAGAGAGCTAGCAAGCATGTCAGGGTCTTCAGCCTCCGCAAAATCCAGATGCACACTGTGTACATCTGGCTTCATGTGAGTCCTGGAGAATTGAACCTGGGCTGATGGGCTTTATAACACTGAGCAATGTTCTTAGCCCCCACCCCCCAATGGTGTCTTGCAGAAACAAAGTGGCCATTGTGTTCAGGATCTCACAGTGGCTGTTACCACCTGCATAAGACCTGCATAATATGAGGGTGAAAAAAAAAAACAATGGTGACATCAAAACAGAAGAAGGAATTGTTGGGAAGAAGGGGTTCAGTGTGTATGGGGATACAGGACAAAAAAGGGTGGTGGAAGGGGATTATGATCAGGGCACACTGTATATATATGGAGGCTATCAATTAAAAATATTTTTTGAAAGATTACTGCCAAATTTCAGGCTGAAAGAAGAAGGTGTCTGGAAAAATAGAAAAAACATACCAAGTACAACTAAGCCAAATAAGCCATCAGAAAAATATGTAAGAAAGCTTATAGATGGCTTAGTCAATCATAGCTTGAGGAAGACACATTTCCCAGGAAAGTCTTATAGGAGGATGAGAAAACTTAAGTATATTTAGACTCCAGTGAGAACAGCATTATGACACGATACCTTGAGATGTCATAATTTTTATTTTTGTGAAAATAAAATCTGTTGTAAAGTTTTTTATTTACTAAGACTTCTCACTTTAAAGTAAAAATAAATAGAAAAGTGCAAGTACTCTAAAAAAGTCCTAATGTGTGTGTGGGAGGGGATGGGAAAGCAAAGTCTTGACATTTTTCTAACACAATAAAAAGAGGTAGAGGAAGAGTGAACTTTATGTGGCAGAAGAGCTTCTTCCCAGTGATGTTCTGCCCAGGAAGAGTGTGAGAAAACAAGTAAGACATGGTAAAAGATAGATGGTTTTGAGGGGGACATGCTGTCCTGATATGGCACAACCTATTCCCCATGTTTCTTTTTTTAATATGTGTGCATGCATGTAGATTTGTGTGTCCATATGTTAGTGCACGTGTGTATGCAGGTGTGTATGTGTGGAGGCCAGAGGTCAACATCAAGTGTCTTTCTCAATCACACAAGTTCTTTCACTGAACTCATAGCTCATCCATTTGACTAGACCAGCTAGCCAGTTTGCTTCAAGGATCCTCTTGTCAAAATCTCCCCAGTGCTGGGTTTATGGACAGCTTTTACATGTACTCTGGGGATACAAATTCAGTTCTTCATAAAGTTCTTCGCACTTTACCCACTGCGTCATCTCCACAGAAACTCAATTTGTTTGTTTTTTTTTTTTAGTGTTCTAGCTTTTTCATTAATGGTTTTGACAAAAGTTAACAATATTCTAATCCTGTTGTCTTCCTCCCTACAATATTCTTGAGATAAACAGGGGAATCTGATGCCTGTTGGTCCATCACTTCTTTGCTCTGTGATTCTATTTCTTTCCTCTTGTGGGAAACAGGTAGGAGATATGTGGGAATGATCAGAAGGGTTGACAAAAATATCATGAACATCTGTGCCAGAGGTGGTGGCTGGTATCACCATATCTTTGCCAATTACTGCCCACTCAGACCCAAGCCCTGCAGGACAGCACTTTCCGCCCACTCCTTCCGTCCGCAAATATAGCCACCTCCCTCACTGCCAGTCTTCAGATTGGCACAATGATTAATGACCCAGGCAAGACCCCAGTTTCCTGTCCAGTAGTCCGAGGCTGATGTCCAATAAAAGAACTCATTCAAGACAACTGTTTCCACTTTGCAGGTTCTAATCTTTTATTCAATTGTAGGCATTTTTCTTTCAGTGGGAAAACACAATAAATTTTTGAACTTCCATTTGGTGAATATTCCAAAGAATCACAGAATGTTAAAACCTGAATGCACCTTAAAGGCAATGTAATTGAACCTCTACAATTCAGATGGGACAAGGGTTGAAGAAGCTGACCATTCTGTGGGCACATGGTAAAGTTGTGAATGAAGAGGAAGTAGTATGGTTATAGGACATAGCTTGGGTCCTCAAAGGAATCACTATGAAATTATCTTTAATGAAAGTCTATTCTAAACTGGGACATAATCACCATGACAGAATGTTTCTTCTAATTATGGGCTTAGGCAAATGAAAACAACTGTCAGTGAAACCCTTCAGATATAAAAACACAATTACTATATCCAATTACCTCCAGATTCCTTAAATACCCAGAGTAGATGAAATGAACTGTCTTGATTTGAACTACACATATCTATATCTTGTATTTATTTCTCAGAAATGCCTGATAAATAACTACATTGGTTTCTGTGAAATTATTTCTAAAGAACAGAGGTTCATAAATAAGATGCTAATGACTATATAATATATAATACCTTCTTTAACTGCATGATTTCCCACAGACAATTCCAGCTACAAATCAGGAAACACTGATGCCTAAATTACTGAAATTCACAAGTGAAAGTATCCAAATGTGGCAAGCAAAGGGTTGAGCTGATGCTGGGTTGAATGAGGGACAACCAAGTGATCATTGGAGCAACAGAGTGTTTTGTGGGCAGTGGACACAAAAGCATTGTCAGTCACAAACTTGATGAAAGATCTCTGTCTGGATACAGCTCCACTCATTAGACCCCTCACTAGTCGTGTACTCCTCTCTGAGTAACTGATTCTTTATGAGGCACAGTTTCTTTAACTATAAATGAGCAATTACTATGATTTATAGTGATATTAGAAAACTCATATTTTTAATATTTTATTTATTCATTTTGAAGCACAGAGAGAGAGACAGAGACAGAGACACAGAGAGAGACAGAGAGAGTGCACCAGGGCCACCACCTTGTGGGTCTGGTTTATGTGGTTACTGGGGAATTGAACCCAGGGCCTTAGGCCCTGGAGGCAAGTGCCTTAACCGCTGATCCATCTCTCTAACCCCTATAAAACTCATATTAAATAGATGTAAATAGCATGTAGCACCCACCATAGAACCTAGAAAATACTGATATAAATTAAATATCTTCATTTCCTAAATATTATATTCTATTTCCAATTTAAATATCTCAATTGCTATAAAATGCAAATTCAGGGGTTTGTATTATTTTATTATTATTAAAGTCAGCATATAGTGATAATGATCCCAACAAGTAAACCATATTTTCCATTCCAATGCTACAATGCACTAAGTCAAACTTGAGTAGAGATCACAGCCAGCCACAGAAATGAACAATATGAGATGACACCATAATGTGTGCAGCTTACAGTCTACCAAAGCACAGGCCTCAGACCAGGGTGACTCTATATCCAGTATCAAGCCCTTGATGAATTATTTAACTTCCATGGCACCTGCTTTCCTTATCTATAAAGTGGAATACTTAGCATTCATAGGTTATTATTAGCTAATATTAACAGATACAGGTAAAATAGCTAGTATAATTTCTGACTCAGAGGAGGTGCCTAAAATGGTGATTGCCAAAAGTCTACAGTCCAGGAGTTCCTAGGGGAATGCATTCTACTTCTTTGTTTTTCCTTATTTTATAAAACAGTAATGATGCCAGTTCTACTTACTCAAGAGATCTGTTATGGAATCCAATGGTAAAATCCAGGAGCAAGACCCAAACCATACAATTCTTTCATCTATGCACTTCTAGATTCAAGGCAAAAATACATTGTATATTGATATTGGTCATGTTGGTAAGTTGGCTTGGTAAGATAATCACTGAAAATAGATGTTTATGTTTTAAATGGCCTGGTTATAGCTCTAGAAAATTTGAAAAAGTGTCAGAATTGGGGCTTACAAAGCCATCTCCAATTTCCTTGTGAAAGACCAAATAGATAGACCTTTGGCTAATTAAGCTATGAGAACAACAGATCAGAATATAATTAATGTGCATGGCAATCTTTTTTTTTTTGAAAAATTACAACTTATATGCAAGTAGGGACTGTGAAGACAGTTTACATTGCACACTTAGTATCTGGCAGGGAAGTTTGAAATTAGTAACATGATAACCCTGTAGCCATGTCCTACTCCTCAAACTGTTCACTTAAGGGTGAGACAGCTAGCTGCCCAGGCTTAGTGCTGCCCCACTCCATCAGCCATCTCCATTAATCATGGGAAAGGACAAGCTATGCTTCCATGACTTAAAGATCCAGATGATTCAAGGTAGAGTTCAATTTTCAAAATTAAAGTCTTGACCATACTTAATATGATAATAAGGATATAAGCCTTTAAGATGGCCAAGAGCTGGAGAGCCAGAAGACAGTTCCAACGACTACAGAACAGCTCAGAAGAACATTACTTCCTTAGGAAAATTCAATTTATGCTCTAAACTCTCAGATGAAAATTAGTGGGTGGTTTGCTCAATCATTACCCTGAGAATTCAGACAGCCTGCCACTTCTAACTTGGACAGCATTTCCATCTTTGCTGGCTCTCAAACAGTATTTTGAACTTCTTTGGTTAAATGCAAACACATTAGCTAACTAACCAAACAAGATGGAAGAGGCGTAGCACAAAACCCAGTCCTGGCAGACACAGACTATGGAAACAGTTTTCTAAAGGCTAAGGAGCAGTGGGAGTGTTATCTAGAAAATGCAGGAGGTAGTTTAAGTTTTTAATATTTAATCATCCACAGACATAGTCATCAAAAATGCAGACCTAGAAAAAAAATTGGACAACCTGTATTTTCTAACTTCCTGCTTATTTGAAATACCCACCACCCCACAGAGACTAACAAGGCATGTAATCTGATTTAAACCCTCAGGTGTTAAGTTTTGTGAATATTCATTTTCATATCCATTCATATTTTGTCAATACTCCTTTTGTCCCTCCCCCTTCTTTTTCCTTCAAAAATACAGTATTGGGGATAAGGCAAGGAAAAGGGGGCAAAGGTTCAAACTAGCTAACTTAATGGGCATCATTTTGGCATAAAACCAGGGCCAGACCTGGTTTACTCATCTGTCAAATGAGCACTTTGTATATGGATGCATGGGGACACATGCTGTCATTCTTACCACTCTGTGTACAGATACACATGCTGTTCTGAACAGTAACACAAACTATAAAATGTGCTACTCGTGATGCTTTCTACATCCTATCTTCCCTTGCCTCCTTCCCTTCTTTCTTCTTTTCATGACAGTATGTCATGTAGTCCAGGATGACCTTGAACTTCTGGTCCACCTCCCAAGTGCTAGGATTACAGGTGTGCACTATTAGTCCTAGCCTTAGACCTCTGGGCCTTTAAGGTCTCAAATGGTGGATATTTTGAGACATGTAACAGTCAACATTAAAACCTGGCCCCAACACAGAAACCATTTTTTTTCCAGACCTGTGGATTCTAGAGTTTTTCTGGAGCAGGCTATTGACACAGGCAAAGTATTCAAAGAGAAAGACCTGAATTTCCTACCTCAATCTCAGATTCCAGATTATGGTATTTGCATACTAACTTAATGGGTGTGAAGTCTAATTTTGTGTCATCTTGGTTTGGCTATGATTTCCAGATATTTGACCAAATACTATTCTGTATTTTCTAGGAGTGAGATTAACAATTCAATCACTGGTAGAGCATACTGGCCTCTTTGGTATGAACAGGCCTTGCCCAACCAGGAAAGAGCTTGAGAAACAGACTTGTTCTGGGAGGGAGGAGGAATTCTGCCCACTCTTTGTGCTCCAGATACAACTCTTCCCTGGACCTCTAGCTTGCTCACCTGGTGTGTCACCATAACTGTGAGAACCAAATCCTTAAAAGAAAAAAAAGCTGTTACATGTTTTCTCCTCATCCCCCATGATACATACTCATACACACACACACACACACACACACACACACACACACACACACACACACAACTGGTTTGGCTCTTTTGAGAAGGCTGACTAATGTATTAGGTTTTATCCCTTTTAATTTTCTTTAACATTCATCCATGAAGTCTATTTCTGACCTCTGCTTTCAGTTGCTGAAGAGACTGGGTAACTGACAAGTGGCTTTAAAAGCTCACATCACATTCACCCTCTGCTACACAACTGCTCTAGGATACCTCAAAGGAGTTGAACATCTGCAAACCATATTTCATAGCACTTCTCTCTAAATATCATCTACCAATTGCTTCTAACTTCCCAAGTAAAAGTCACTATCTTATACGTAATACAAGCCAGAATCTGGAAGCCATCTTCCTCCCTGCCCCACAGCTACTCCATCACATGGTAATATATTCTTTCCATCTCTCTCCTTCCCACCACCACCTTCCTCATCTCCCCACCCCTGCCATACATACATAGATGGGCTGTAAAACCCCACATAGCCCAAGGGATCCTTTTGCCTCAGCTTCCTACGGTTCATCTGCCTATTTCATGAAGCCATTCCCACTGGTTCATTCCTTCTAAGTTCTGGCCTGAGACAATTTTCATTTCTACAGTGAATATATTCTACAATGAATTATTGTCTTGCTCTGTTCCCTACACATCCACAATAGTGGTGTGAGTGTGACAACACTAAATGAAAAATCATTCCATAAGCACCACCTTGGCTGGAATCCTTGACCAGCTCCTTAGAGGTGTCCGGAGACAACTCAAACCTTTGCTATAGCAGAATTATTTGTCTGACTGGATTTGTCTCTCTAGCAGATTCCCTGAGAGCAGTTTTGTCTAGAATCTCCAATCCTTTAGTACACACTAATTGAAGTAAAGAATTAACAATTGAATAACACTTCAAAATATCTGTTGGATAAATGAAGCAAGTGCTGTGTAAATAAAGTTAGAAAACATTGTAGCAAAGAAGAAGATGCCCACCCTTCACCATATGATGTCCACCAATCTACTCTATTCTGAAAGTAGTTTACTTTGCCAGACCAATGTTTCCTTTGAGCTACAAACTTGGCAGATGTTATTTGTAAATGCAATCATTTCAGCTCAGATCAGGAGAATATTCATTCAAAACCTTGAAGTGGGGCTGGAGAGATGGCTCAGCGGTTAAAGCACTTGCCTCCAGTGCCTAAGGCCCTGGGTTCAATTCCCCAGTACCCACATAAGCCAGACCCATAAGGTGGTGGCCCTGGTGCGCTCTTGTGCTCTCACTCTCTCTCTCTCTCTCTCTCTCTCTCTCTCTCTGCTTGAAAATGACTAAATAAAATATAAAAAAAACCTTGAAGTGGCAAGAACAGCATGGCTGAGACTCTGTGTCATGTCTCTAATCTCTGAAGTCTCTATTGTGATACAACACTGCTAAGTGATTTAATCAATGGCCATGTCTTCTGATCACTCAATCTAAGCCCTGAAGTTTACTGCTGAGTTTTATATCATAAAACATACAAAGTATAGACATTTTTCCTTTAGAAGGTATGCTAGAAAGTGCTATGAGTTAGCAAAACAATGCAAATAGCTGGTGGTGCAGGTATAGAAGCATGGCCCTTGAGAGTCTTCATGGGATTTCTGACAAGCAACAGCATGCTTTCAAACCAAGCCAGCTCAAAGAGAAAGACCTGCATTTTCTACCTCAATCTCAGATTCCAGATTACGGTATCTGCATTTATAGCCACTGGGCAGTGAACTGTGGAGGGCACATTTCTGTACTGTCTATCTCCAACTGGGGCAGCCAATGTGCACACCCTGTCAGCAAGCCTATCCATTCCTGACAGGCAGTTCTCAGTCTAGCTTCTTTGTTGCTACCTGAGCACAGAGCCGCTGTGCCTTTTTCCTTCTGGGTAAATTGGCAGTCTTCTGGTTACTCTCTGCTTTGTGGTAGCCAAGACTTAAACCTCTAGGGGCTTCTGTATAACCTGTTCAGGTCTCCATTTAACATTCAACCTTGGAAGAAAAAGTTCTGGAAATGACCACAAGGGGGAGAAGTTTTCCTATCACCCCTGTGTTAATAGTCTTGCCACATCCCATCCCAATCTCCAATTTTAGGCTGATTCTTTTGGATCTGACATCTTTCTGGACCAAGCGTTGACCTGAATTTGGATTGAACTGGCTACATTCCTGCTGAGACAGTTGTGGATTTCTGGTTTCATGCCTACAATTGAGCAGTTTTGGAAGTTTCTCAACCTCAGGGTGAATGCTGACCAGTGACTTACTTCATTCCTGCTGAGACTTGACAGTGTCCACTGGCCTGTTGGGAGCCTGTGTGGCCAGTGGGGGCATATGTAAAGAAGTCTGGGATAAACCGGGTGTGGTGGCGCACGCCTTTAATCCCAGCACTTGGGAGGCAGAGGTAGGAGGAATGCCGTGAGTTCGAGGCCACCCTGAGACTACAGAGTGAATTCCAGGTCAGCCTGGACTAGAGCGAGACCCTACCTCGAAAAAAAAAAAAAAAAGAAGTCTGGGATAATACACTGATATCTAAATGTTCAGGTACAAAACAGATTATGAAGCATAGAAATTATCAACAATTATGTCCAATCATGCAAAATAGGGGAAAAACTAACTGTTCACTATGTTGAGTAAATAGCAATTTGCTATATTGAGAAATGCCTAATAACTTGAATAACATTTTGAAAATTAAATTATCTGAGTAAAATAGTAAGCTTAAAGATTTCAAATCTGAAAAGCTTTTCCAAATACAATATCACCAAATGATAAAAACATGTGCATGCATATATACATCTGTAATACTGAAGTGACAGGTCAGAAAGCTACTGGAAAATGTCTCAGCAAATAAAGTACACAAAGAACACTAAACTTTGGATCATCCAGGGACTAAGTTAACCACAAAGTTTTCATGTGTGAAAAGGTTAAAATGATTATAAATGAGGGAAATGTCTATTTATTAGAAATCAATGCTATGACTATCATCACCTGAACATTGCAAGTCTCCTTCATCAATCACATGTCATATAGTTGTTAAAATCTAAACCAAAACTATACTCTGGCAAAAAATTTAATAACCACAAATGACACTGTAGGGTAATATGGGATATAAAAGTTATAACAAAGAGATAAAATACAAGCTAATTCCACTGAATCTGTACTGTTCTTCAAGTAGACTAAAATGTAAGAAACCTTAAGAAGCCTTTATTGTTTTTTTGTTTGTTTGTTTGTTTGTTTTTCCGAGGTAGGGTCTTGCTCTAGTGCAGGCTGACCTGGAATTTACTATGTAGTCTCAGGGTGGCCTTGAACTCATGGCAATCCTCCTACCTCTGCCTCCCCAGTGCTGGGGTTAAAGGCGTGTGCCACCACGCCTGGCTGCCTTTATCGTTTTGATAAGGGAATAATAATGTGTATCTATTGGCAATGAGCCAAAGAAATGCCAGTTTCTAGTTAAATTTTCCCAAACAAGCAAACACTTATTTGGCTCTCAGGATGAAAGGTGACTGATGAGTTTCTGACAGAGAATCACACTAACCTGATGAAAATGACACTGGGGGCAACTTGACTTAGATGTGCCAGCCAAACACAGATGGCCTGTAGTGCATGCAGCATGCAATCATCTCACTTGTCTACATGTTGGATGTGCCTTCCATTCAGATCATAATGTCTATACTGGGCTGGTCTCATTAACTATGACTTGAGCTAAGTCGAGGTCCCATGTTGATCAAAGCTGACACTACCACCACCAACAACATACTGCTTAATTATAAGCTTAACTGAAAAAGAACCCAAACATCACAACCTTATACCTTTAAATGTAATGATTAGACACAAAACATTTCAGGATACCGTCACATAAAGTTACTGACTTTTCTGGTTTGGTTTTACCAATACAAATGGGACAAAATGGATGACTGTTTTATGGGAATTTCCTTAAGCATTCTATAAACGTTTCATCAAAGTGACTGTTCCTAAATGAAAACCTTGGCTGATGGTTCTTGGTTTCAGAACATAGGCAAAGGCAAAATTTCAATACAACCCAAAGACTTTATTATTATGTTCAGGAAATTAGAAAATCAACAGGTTAGAACTCCTGGGTGTGTCAGACATTGAAAAGTGAAAAAGTAGAGAATCGAGATTCTGGAAAATTTAATAGAATCTGATTAAAAAAACTATATATCTGTGTATACATCTTTGCATGCATATTCAAGGCCAGAGGTCAACATCAGGAATCTTCCTCAATGGTTTTACACCTTATTTTTTCAGATGGTCTCTGATTGGCCTGAGCTCACTGATTTGGCTACACTTGTCAGTAAGCCCTAAGGATCTTTCTGTCTCCACCTCTCCAGGACTGGGATTACAGGCATATAGGTGCTGGAGATCTAGACTCAGGTCCTCATGCTTATGTGGTAAACAATTCACACAGTGAGCCAATTCCATAACACTCTGCTTAAAAAAAAAAAAAAACTTTTAATAAGGTTCTTTAACACAAGTCTTACATTAGTATTTATAAAGCAGGACTAAACTTCAGTATTGAAAAGTCTTTGAATACACTACAGATCTATAATCCTGGTTCACCAGCATTAAAATCAAGAAAGGAGACACTATTGGTAAACTGTTCAGTTCAGTTCAATCTTCAGTCTGTTTTTTTTTCCAGATTGAATTTCTGCTTGGAATCAAAACGTGGAGAAGTCTGAATATAAACCTGCTGCAAGAGGCTTTAATTTACAGAAGTATGAAAATATTATGTTATCAAATGCTAGTTGTGTACATACAACGATAAAAAGGAAGTGATTTTTAAGATACTTAAGGATAAAAAGAAACCACTGAGAGACTGAAAGATTAATGTTTTAATAACAAGACCATTAGAAAGAAAGATTGAAAGAGAGAGAGAGATGGAAGGAAGAAAGAAAGAAGAATGAAAGAAAAGAGAGAAAAAAGAAAAGAAAGAAAAGGAAAGAAAGAAAACCAGTCAGCCACAGTGTGAGTCTGAAAGCAATGTTCTGCAGCAAAGGAAATTAACCTCTGAGTCCATGCTCATCAACTATTCTCACTGGCTGCTTGTGGACAAGGAACAAAGTGGAGCTCAGGCTAGAAATAAGGAGACAAGAAATCTGGAATCAAAGTCAGAAAAATAATATTTTTAAATGATCAACTATGGGAAGTGCACTAAATCTGGATAACAGAGAATGACTTGGGTCAATCAGAAGACACAGCTGGAAGGAAAAAGGGAATCTTTCTTCAGGAAAAGCTCAATATCCACAATACAAACAACAATTTTAGGTCAAAATTACAGAAATGCCAAATCAATGTCAGTTAAAGGAACATTTACATAATTTATATACTCAATAAAGATGGGGAAAGATTGCAACAGGTTTTATAAAACAGTTCCCATTGATAAAGAGACAAAAGTTGTTTCCAAAACTACACCAACATGTGCTTAGCAGCCAATTCAGGTTTTGTGGTTATCCTTTAATGCCAATGAACTTGAAGAGTTCCATGGTATTGAATGAAAACACCCTCAGCATGCCATACTTTGATCTGTCCTTATCATGAATTAATTTTAAAGAAGAAAGTGTCTGGATTCCTTATACTTTTTGCAATTAAGGTTCCTTTCTAGCTTTGGAAATTGTTGGAGTTCTAGAGAATACACATATTCTCACAGACATATGAAACACTGGTTAAGTCCTTGCTAATTTGAGCACTAACTCTGAAATCTGCAATTATTTCCTAAAATAGTTTTAAAAATCTGTCTTCAACTAGATTTTAATTTGCCTAGTTTAACTTGTTTTGAAACTTCTATAAAAAGCCACAGATGAACAAGCTAAAAATTATCAAAAGGAGACATTTGCATTAGAGCACTGCTAGTAGTATTAAACATAAAATTCACAATGGATTGAATTTATGAATTGGAATTTTGTCAAAAATCATTATAATGCTCAATGAGAAAATGGAACAGAATGCTAGTGTTTTTTTCTGACTGATAATATGTCTCAAAGTCTGGGCCAGGATCTGTCACCACAAGTTTAATTATTTTGATTTAATGAAAAATTGGTGGTTAAAAAATTATAATTCTCATCATAAGAGCAACAAAAATAGGCAATATCTAATATTAATGAAAATCAGCTGACGACCAATTTAAAAATTAACATGGAATTGGAAAGAGGGCTCAGTTTAAGGCAGTTGAATGTAAGCCTGTCACCCTGAGTTCAATTCCCTAGCACCCATGTAAAGCTAAATGCAATGTCAATATAGTACACATGTATATAATTTCAAGGACCCTAAGGCAATGGGAGACAGTCAGTAGAATCCGGAAGTTCACAGTCTAGACTGACACACTTTTTCTCAAGCAAGGTGAAAGGAGAGGACAAACACCCCAAGGTTGTCCTCAGACTTCCACATGCACACTGTGGCTAGGGCATACACACAGACACACATACACACACACACACACACACATACACACACAAAATAAATTGTCAAGAAGACTCCCCCTTTCATTCTTTCTATACAAATATATGATTTAGCTATTCAAATGACAGGATATAAAAAATTAAATATATGTACAATATAAATATTGGCTAGTATTTTTCATAAATTAATTATGTCATGAATGCACATTAACAGTAACAAATCCCCATGAACACACTCATATTTATTTATTTACAAAGAATTTGGAGGATTAATATATTTCACAGAATTTATGATATTTACCTCAATTCAACCCAACATGTAAAGTATCCAGAATCACTCAGCTATCTAAAACTTACTTAAAATTATACTTGGGCTCTATGTTCCTCAAAGATCATTTCAGAACTAGCATTCTATACATTGTTTGAATTGCTTGGGATAATTAGCTCAAATGCAGCAGGTGTAAACAGAACAGGTTTTATCTTAAGGCTTTGGTCTCTGAAAGGCCATAAAATTGAGTTTAAATGCATTTATTGTTGGATGGATTAAACTCTGCACAGGCCTTACAACTTCTCTATAAATGAGACAATTGATAGGTTGACTAGAGCAAGGTATAATATAAAGTTATAAACTACTCCCTCCAACTACAGCCATCTCTCTAAACAATTTTCAAACGTTTTATAGGGTCTAAAAATATTCATGACTTATAGGTCAGAGCTGCTTGTCAAAAGATTAGAAATAAGTATATAGTAGCTTTCAGTAAGCCGGTGAGGAACCAAGAAATACTTGCTGAAAATTTTATACTCTATGTATCATTTCCTACAATAGGAATTACTTTCTAAAAATAAAGAGGTATCATTGCCATTTGTGAAATAAAAAAATAACATCAATGAAAATATGTTATAATCAAGTTTATTCTCAATACAAAATATTGAATAAATATAAATATTTGCTGAATGAAAAATATTAAACTAAAACAATTTTAACTATTAGACTAACCAACCCTTACTGGTTTTAAAACCTAATAAACTTCTGGTGATTCTCTATTTTCTTCTTTTTTTTTTTTACTTATTCATTTTCAAGCAGAGAGAGAGACAGAGAGAGAGAGAGAGAGAGAGAGAGAGAGAGAGAGAGAGAGAGAGAGAGAGAGAGAGAGAACACCAGGGCCACCACCTTGTGGGTCTGGCTTATGTGGGTCCTGGGGAATTGAACCTGGGGCCTTAGGCAGTAGAGGCAAGTGCCTTAACCGCTGAGCCATCTCTCCAGCCCCGTTCTCTATTTTCTTAAGCAACAAATGCAAAAAGTATCATTGGGCTTGTAAATTGTCCTGATTTTGAAAAGGTAGCCTAGGAAGGGCAAGCATTGAAAACAAGGCTTGCTTTCCTAAGGCCAACCCTAAAACTTTAATGAGCTGTAAAAGGACATTTGCTCAAGTCAGAGAATGTGGAACACAGCATGAAAAATGTGAACATTCTTGGTAAACTGACATCATTGTAACAACGTTGGCAGGGCTCCAAGAGTCTGAAGCAGGACCGAGTCTTGTTTATGAAGTGGGAGAAAGCAGCTTGGGTTTTCTGATTTATACCTTGGCAACAAGCAGAGATAGTTAAGGGCGGGCATTTTATAATGTATAGTGAATACAATTTTCAGTGAAGAAATAAAATGAAGAGAAATAAAGGTATTTGGAAAGTTAAAAATTGCTCTCCTTTTTTTTCCTTCCAGAATGAGTCACCTACCTACCTATCGAATTTTTTGGCTGCTATTACTGTGTTTTTGCTCCAAATCCTTTAAAAATAATAGTTGAGATCCTTCAACATATTAAATACAGACCCCAAAACATTAAAGTCAGTTAGAAGGGAGTATAAATATTTCTATGTCAGCTCCTATTTCTGATCATATGTGTGAGCTATCTGATACTACTTCAAACTAAAGAAAAGACCCCTTTCTCTAGAATGTTAGAAACCTGCATTTTAAAGGAACTTCAATACCAACTGAATTCTTAGAAACTGAATCACTTTAAAGTTCTTAGAAGTTTCAATTTCTATTTCATGTGATAAAAAGATTTGCATTATAGAAACATCAAAGTCCATACTGTAGAAACAAACAAAATAACCACCTTCTGGTTTCAAAATACATAGGAAACCCAAGTGGTGGAGGTTCTACATGTCTGTTCCATATTATATTTACAGCCTATCATGAATATAAAGTATGATGCTTTAATAAATTTTCACCTAATTAGAAAAAAATGTATACAGCTTGGGATATATATATATATATGTATATATATATATATATATATATATATATATATATATATATCTTGTTTCTTTTATTTGTACTATGGCCATGTTTAACTAGCAACAGAACAAATTATAGAAAAACACTGATTGGATTTGGAAATTTCTCTAGGAGGCTGGTTAATTCCTTAGCTCTTTGGGTAAACTTCTGATCCTCTTGTTTTCTCAACTGCTAAGTTTTATGATGTACAGATGTATATCTTGACATCAATTTTTGAAAGATTAAAGTAATTAGTGAGGGTATATTGATAGAACTAGGAAGTAATTTTCATTCAGGTGCATTAAACTACAAAAGAACATTCTATGTACCATATGAAGTATGTGAGTGTCTTAGTAATGTATCCTTTTAAGTTGTAATTATATATTCACTTTCTTAGCATTCCAATAGTTTTAAAAGGCTATCTTTAGGTGCATTAGTAATCTGCAAAACATTTATCAGTAAAGGAGGCTTATATAAACTACTGATGCAAGCAAAACGATGATCACTCATGGATTCATTGAATTTAGCTATAAATAATGTACTTTCCATGAAAACTGAGTTGGAATCAGTCAAAAAATATATAAAGTGGAACTCAAAAACACAAGACTCAAATTCAGACACGAATTAACTGAGAAAAATCAGAGCAACTTCTAAGGAGAAGTAAGTGATTTGAACAGGCTACCCACTTTCACCACTGCTCTTCAACATAGTACTTGAAGTCCTAGCCCAAGCAATAAGACAATAGAAAAGACAGAAAAGGTATACAAATTGGAAAGAAAGAAGTGAACTATCCTGTTTTGCAGATGACATGATCCTATATATATATATAAAAGACCCGCAGGTCACTGTCACTAAACAAATGAAAGTAATTAACTCCTTCAGTAAAGCGGCAGGATATAAAATTAACACACAAAAATCAGTTTCCTTCCTGTATGCAAATGACATGCATACAGAAAAAGCAATCATCAAAAAAGGACTGGTTTTCAAAAGCTGCAAAAAAAAAAATCAAATACCATGGAATAACACTAACCTAGAATATGAAAGACTTGTTTAATGAAAACATAAAAACACTCAAGAAGGAAATTGAGGATGGCATGAAAAGATGGAAAAAATCTTACATGATCCTGGATAGGTAGAATTAATCTTGTGTAAGTGGCATTTCTTCCAAGAGCAATACAAAGATTCAATGTCAATAAAAATACCAGCATCATTCTTTGCAGAAATAAAAAAAAATCTCTCAATTTATTTGGAATGACAAAAGGCTTCGAATATCTATAGCTATCCTTAGTAAAAGAAGCTCATTAGCCGGTATCACCATACCCAATCTAAAGATATATTACAAAGCCGTAATAATGAAAACAGCATGTACTGACATAAAAACAGATAGATAGACCAATGGAACAGAATTGAAGACCCTTCCCTAAGCCTGAGTAACTATAGTTACTTGAAATTTGACAAAGATGCCAATAATGTTAAGTGGTGTAAAGATAGCATCTTCAACAAATGGTGCTGGAAAAAATTGCATAAATACTTGTATGAAAATGAAAATAGACCCACACCTCTTATCATGCACAAAAATCAAAGACCTCAGCATAAGACCTGAAACTCTGAAAATCCTGGAAGAAAAAATAGGGGGAACTCTCTATGAAATAGGAATTGGGAAAAACTTCCTGAACAAACCTTCAATAGCCCAGGAAGCACAGCAATCACTTAACCAATGTGATTTCATCAAGCTAAAAAGCTTCTGTATTAACATACCATACTCAAAGCCAACAGAGCACCATCAGACTGGGAGTTAATCTTTGCCAGCTACAATATGAATAGAGGTCTAATAACTGGAACTTACAAAGAACACAAAAAATTAAATAAAATATCAAACAACCCTCTCACAAAATGGGGCACTAAACTCAATAGCAAATTCTCAGAGGAGGAAATACATATGGCCAACTTGAACCTGGCTGATTACTAGTCTATCCATGGTCCTCTGTCACAAGGACTGATCCAGACGGCCCATGGAGGAGGTTATCCAGTTGAGGGGGGAGGGGAGGGCAGTGTGGAATTGGGGATAACAACTCATTGTTTGCCCACTAAATGTTGTAACTCATTATGGACAATAAAAAAAAAAAAGAAAAAGAAAATGTTAAACGTCATTAATCATCAGGGAAATGCTAACCAAAAAGAAAAAAAAAAAAAAAAA
>PVHP010013128.1:0-15288 GCA_004024765.1 Zapus hudsonius | reverse complement strand
GATATAGAGCTAGCAGTGGGTCCAGCTATCCCTAAACTGGGCATCTATCCTAATGAGTACTCATTTCAGCACAGAGACATCCACACAACCATGTTTATAGCAGCTCAATTTATAATAGCTAGGAATTGGAACCAACCTAAATGCCTATCTCTGGACAAATGGATATTAAAAATGTGTTACATATATACCATGGAATTCTACTCAGCACTGAGGAAAAATGACCTACATGGCACCTAAAATAAAACTAGCTTGTCACAGCTTTTGAAAATTCACCTCAGATAAAAGATAAGACCACATTGCTGAAGATTCCGCAAACTGCTGTCACACATTAACAATGAGAGACCCTGCAGAATACAGAAATAAAACCATTTCCCAAATGCCAGAATGCACTGCATGAGCTGCCAGGGGAATCAAATCAATGATATTCTGAGAAAGCAGGGGACATCCTCAAGCTATACCAATCGATGGTCTGAGAATGAAGAACACACTGCTATATGGCACAGACAAGCAAGACAAAAAGTGCCCATCTATGCAATAGTAGTGCTCAACCTAGGTAGGTAATCAACAGCTGGCTAATTGGCTATAAGATCCACTCAGTGGCAGGGAACCCTTAACTGGTATGGGTATCCAAGGCAACTTTGAATGAGGACTAAGCACCGGATCTCCAAGTGGAAGTCAACACTAACCATAGGTCTTCAGAAAGGCTACACCTTTTTAAATCTCACCAAACTATATATTTGTCTCAACTAGCCAATAATGATATCACTCTCTGCTGAAGATTTTATTTCTATTTTTCAGAAATCAACAAGAACCATGGACAACTGAATTCCACCAATAGGACCTGAGATGATGGGGGCACGCAAGCAGGAGAGGAACCACCTCAAATTCACAATTTAGAGCCCTATCAAAACCTCTAAGGAAGTGGCATGATGAGCAAAAGAGCTATTCCCACATCAAGGCAGATATCCTATGTAAGGATAATGGAAATAGACAACAAGGGTGCCCAAAATAGTCCAAAACACAAAATACAGAGACTCTTAAGAGCTCAACAATTATGCAAGCTTAAAACTCACCCATCATGACTCAGGGAAATTTGTGGAAGAGGTGGTGGAAAGATTTTAAGAGCCATGGTGGGAGAGAATATATAATGCATAAAGGAGCATGTTATCCTGGTTTTAAGGAATTTTCTCTAATAACATATGAGTATCTTGCTATATATATACATATACATATATACACACACACATATATATATATATATATTTGAAATGTTTAAAAAACAAAGGAATATACCATTACAATTTTTATGACTTAAGAAGTTATGGGACACAGCTAAAATTGTTTGCCTAGAAAAACCCAGGAAAAGAGAAGTCCTAACTCAAATTTTGATAAGAATATTTTCATTAATCATTATGAATATTTTTCCTCACTATGAAAAAAAATTAAAGGATCAGAAATGAGAAGTATTAAAAATATAATGGATTAAATACAGTATTGCTTTATGTACCACCAAGTTAATATAGATTACATCCTCATAAATATAAATTAAAGAATCTCAACTGTTACAAACATAAAAATGCTCAAGAAGGAAATTGAGGAGGATGATTAAATAGAAAGTTCTTTCATGCTCCTGGATAGGTAGAATTAATATTGTAAAAATTGGCAATTCTTCCAAAAGCAATATAAAGATTCAATGCAATGCCAATAAAAATTCCAGCTTCATTCTTTACAGACACAGCAAAAATAATCTTAAAATTTATTACCAATGGCAAAAGTCCTCAGATAGCCAAATATATCTTTTGTAAGTTCCCCAGAAGGTATTACCATTCCAGATCTAAAGATACAGTACAAAGCCATAATAATAAAAACAGCATGTCATTAGCATAAAAAGCGACAGACCAATGGAACAGAATTGAAGGCTCTGCTCTTAGTTACAGTAACTATAGTTACTTCATCTTTGACAAAGATGCCAACAATGTTCAGTGGAGTAAAGACAGCATCTTCAACTAATGCTGCTAGACAAATTGGATAAATACTTGTAAAAAATGAAAGTAGACCCACACCCCTCACCATGCATAAAAATCAACTCTAAATGGATTAAAGACCTCAACATAAAAAACTCTGAAAACCCTGGAAGAAAAAATTGGGGGAATTCTCCATGAGATAGGAGTAGGGAAACACTTCCTGAATATACTCACTGTAGCCCAGGAAGTGCTACAATCACTTAACCAATGGAATCTCATCAAGCTAAAAAGCTTCTGTACAGACAAACGTATCATACTCAGAGCCAATAGACCACCATTAGACTAGAATATAATCTTTGCCAGCTATAACATGGACAGAGCTCTAGTATCTAGAACTTACAAGGAACACCAAAAATTAAATAATAAAAAAAATCAATCAGCACTTTCACAAGATGGGACACTGAACTCAACAAGTAAATAACAGAGGAAGACACATAAAAGACTAATTCTCAATTAAGAAAATAATCATCATCCTTAATAATGATGGAAATACAAACTGAAATAACAATGAGATTCCACCTTACTCAAATAGGAAGGGTAAGCATTTAAAAATCCACCAATAGATGCTGGAATGCTGGTCTCCATCAGCAAGGATGCAGGGTAAAAAGGAATCCTCATTCACTGTTGGTGGAGTTGCAAACTTGTACAACCACTATGGAAAGCAGTGTGGAGGCTCCTGAAAAAAGATGCATATAAAGCTACCAATGGACCCACCTATCCCTCTACTGTACATCTACCCTCAAGATTCCTCCCCTTAACACACAGACTTCTGCTCAACTACGATTATAGTGGCTCAATTTATAATAGGTGTGAATTGGAATCAACCAAGATGCCCATCACTGGACAAATGGATATCAAAGTTTAGTATATATTTCTACTCAATTTAAAGGAAAAGTGACTTAAAGAAATTTAAAGAAAATTGAATAGACTTGGAACAGATCATATTTAGTGAACACACATAGGAACTGAAAGACAAATGCTGCATATTCTCCCTCATATGTGGTTTCTAACCAGGTTAGGCTTGAATGGTGAGCAAACGTGACAGGTGAATTGAGAGACTGACATTGGGGATGGAAGGAATTGGGAGGGGGAGGAATAGGAGCACACAGGGATTCATAC
This sequence comes from Zapus hudsonius, assembly GCA_004024765.1. Taxonomy (NCBI): domain Eukaryota; kingdom Metazoa; phylum Chordata; class Mammalia; order Rodentia; family Dipodidae; genus Zapus; species Zapus hudsonius. The sequence continues at coordinate 12,145 of PVHP010013128.1, read as the reverse complement.
ACTAATTAAACCAATAATGAATTGATACAATAATTCTTGAATAAGCTGTTGGCATTGCCTGGTAAGAGGGGCCTTGAATAGGGTGGGAGGAAGCCTAACCCCAAGAAAAATTGCTCTGGCCTATAACTCCCTGTCCCAGTAATTTGTTAATTCCCGCTTAAACTGTTGTTCAAAGAGACTCACAAAAGTCCCCAAAACAAGACAAGCTTATGTCAAAGCTCTTGAATACCCACCACAGACAAAAAGTAAGACCCTATTACTGAAAATACCACAGAATGTCATCACATGAGAAACCCTGTTGGAACCAGAAAGGTAAACTGCTCCCAGATGGTAGCCCGTGTAGTGCTGGAAGGCATTACAATTGTGCTGCCAGGAGAAACTGACCAATAATATTCAGAGAAAGCAGAGGTCACTGATACACAACCCCAACCAATGTTATGAGAACACTGAGGACACTGCTATAAGGCAGAGACCAGGAAGCCATGAAGTGCTCACAGTGGCACTAATCCTAGGTGGGTAATCAACGGTTTGCTGATTGGCTAAGAGATCTGCTCAGTGGCAAAGGACCCTTAACTGGACTGGGATCCATGGCAAACTCAAGGAGACCAAGAACCCGGACTCCAAGTGGAAACTCCGACTAACCATAGATCTAAAGAGGCTACACCCACTAGAATCTCACCAAATTAACAATGTTTATCTCATTTAACCTATACTGATCTCACTCTGTTGGGAATTCTATTTGTATTTTTCAGAAGTCAGTGTGAACTATGAACAACCTAATTCCACCAACAAGAAATGGGATAATGGCTGTCACCCAGGGAGAAGATGAAATACCCCTAACTTTTCATATTGGGCCCAAATGAAATCTTTGAGGAAGTGGAGTGATGAACAAGAGACCTACCTCCATAGCAACTCAGATAATCTATGAAAGGGTAATGGAGACAGACACCCAGTATACCCAACATAGTCCGAAGAAGATATTTAGAGACTCTTAAGACCTCAACAGTACAGCAGATTTAGATTTAAAACTCACCCACCATGACTCAGGGAACTTAGGGGGAAACATGGGGGAAAGATTGTAAGAGCCATGGTGAGGGAGAATATATCCAGAGATTTTGTCCCCTTCAATAGCAACTCACAAAGAAAAAAACATGCTACTTCTTGTACAATCATAGCCCCCAACCCCATGGTCTGGTCCAGCAATCTGACTAAGGAGGACCCCAGTGGGTTGGGGACAGGGAGGTGGGAAATGGGGGTATCTCCACAACACTTGCTCATACAATATATCTAATTATTAACAATAAATAAGTTTAAAAAAAGATGGGCCCTTTGATCATACACTACGAGGAGAAAGAGAACGAGAGGGAAGACAGAGTGAGTGAGACACAGAGAGAGGAAGAGGGCAGCCAACTATTTTATACTCATGTTTCAGAGACTCACAATGAATATTTCAGTCATAACAACTTAGTAAAATAAAAATCAATAAACACAAACATAACAGAAATTTTAATCCTCTTTTATTCTTGCTCTTCCCCTGCTTTATTGTGCTAGGGACTGAATTCAGGACCTACTGAACTATAACTCTTAGACTCTTTATTTCACATCTATCTTTTAAAATAATAACTAAAACTAATTATTTCTTCCTAGTGTTTATCATTTTGACTTTTTGCCTAACAACTTTAAATTTATTAAATTTCACAAAAACAATGAAGAGTGCATTAGCAGCTGAAAAACATTCTTTACAAGGGGACTTTTTTTTTAAGTAAACAGAAATCATCTTAAAAGTAACAAGCCTGCAAAGGTGAATATTATTTTGGGTCAACACAATCACTTAAAAATAAAGGCTATTCAGTACAGTAGAATGGGGAAACTCCACTTATTGGGGAACACTTATTTTAGGAAACTAATAGGTCTACACCTGCTCTTTGTTGCTAGGGGCAATACTCACAGCAACAGTCAATGCCTGAATCAAGTCATAATTACCTTCAACACTGACCTTGCCATTCTAGAAAAAACACTTTTTCATTCATTCAGGAATTATAAGGAAACAGCTTTCATCATAGGCAACTAAACATCTGGTTTGTCTTAAGGAGCAGAATAGGAAAAGAATGAATCACCATGAAGCACATCATGTTAGGAATGTTCTCCTATTTTTTTTAATATTAAGTCTACCAAAACTTTTCCTTGAGAAAGTAATTCACAATTCTGTGCCAATTATCAATGAAATATTTCTGAATATGCTTGATGGCTATTCGAGCTTAATGTTCATTTCCTCCATCTAAAGTCTTACTTTTAACAGTTAAATAATTACTCAAAGTAAAAACAGCCAGGAAGAAAAGGAATAAAATTGTTCACATTTAATACAACTCTTTGAGTTGTTCTATCACAAAATAATTCAATTAACACAATTTTTCCTTTCTTTGATTAATGTGAATAATTAACCATGTCAAATTCTTCTCCTCCCCAGAACCATATAGTTAGAAATCAGTACATGCTGGACACTATACAGGGGCATTACATGTGCCTTAATCTCCCCTAAGTGATGTGGTATTACCATGCCAAATGGTAGGGTCAGAAAGCTTAGACCCACTGGACTGAAGCTCTTTGTTCCATCTAAGCCACACAATGAGCAGAACCAGCACTAGAGACCACGTTCACCTGATCAAGCCAAGAACCAAAGCAATGTTTGGCATCTATATCCTAAGAGAACCATCATAACAGCATCCGAAGATCCAAAAACTTGTAGCACTGCTCTTTAAACCTGACCCTTCTGCTCCACCCATGGCTTTCAATTGTACACATAATTTAATTTTAAAATGAAAATCTGGCTTCCCTGTTTATCACTGTCCTGGTAGGACAGTCCTATGTGGTTCCAATCCTCCCATTCTGAGGAAGGAACTGAGTCACCAGGGGTTCCACATTATAGAGAACACTGAGGATCCCTAACCACTGGGGTCTTTGTTAGTGGGATTGCTGGACCTAAACTTTAAAAAGAACAGCAGATCCAGCCACACACCTCCCACTTTATTCTCCCCAGAGATCAATATTTGTAACATTTTAATTTATTTATAAGTATTTATGTATTTATTTTTGTGCATATGGCCCCTGCCTGCAGCAGGAATGGTTGCCTGAAACAGAAGGTGGAATGTTCTGTCCATTGCTCTTATACTCATTCTTCAATGAGCAGAAGTCCTTACTGATACCAGAGCTCACTGCTTTGTGCAAGTCCAGGTGATCCCTGATCTCTGCTACCCTTTGTAGGACTGGGGTTATTACAGGTCCCTGTGGTCATTATGTGGGTTCTGGAGATATACATCCGGTGGTGACAGGCCCCTTAGGCCCTCATGCAAGGAAGCACACTTAACTGCTGAGCTACCTACCTCTTCAGCCCACTTTGAATAGTTTCATTTGCCATTTTGTCATGGCATTAAGTCACTGAAAATGAGACACACACACACACACTTGAATTTCTAATATGCAGAAGGCTTATTTTGCCACCAACACTCAGTCATTTTCCATTCTTTCCTTCCACAATTCTCTTAATATGGTTCTGTGAGTGTTGTGGCTTGAACAGGAAATGTCCCCCATAGGCTCATGTGTTGAACATTTGATCTCCAGTGATGGCGTTGTTTTGGAAGACTGGAAACTTCTGGAAGGCAAGCCTAACTGGAAGAGGGTACCTCTGAAGACAGCACCAGGTACTGGGGACCTTCTGTGTGCTTTCATCTGCCATAAGTTGAAAATTTCTGCTTTCACACACCCTCCCAAACCCAGCATACAAACACTAAATCCTACAGCTCCATATTGTTCTTTTTGATGTCATATGTGCCATGCTAATAACTAAAATGCTGAATATGATACATTTCTTTACATCTACATATATTCATTTTAAGTATAATCACCAATAGCATTTAAAACTGACCATTTTCAATGAATTGATTGAAACTTATGAAACCACAAGCAAAACAAACAATTCCTTTCTTACTCTATGGTCATGGGAATGCAAGTGTAACACAGAAAGTTGTTACTGAGAAATGTGTTCCTGTGACTGATCATGACCAGGGCAGGTACAATAGTCCTTGGAACTGCTTTGGGAGAGAAATTTTGGAAGAGTCTGTGAAGCACGCCAGAGAAAACCTAGAGTAGTTTAAGAATAGAATGTGGATGGTTACGGTCAGGTTCAGGAGGTTACATATCAGATGAAGATTATTGGGAACTGGATTGCAGCTTATTTACTCTATATTCTGGTAAAAATACTTGCCTTTATTATAGGTAGTCCATGTCCTGAGATTCTAAATGTAAACAGAATGGACTAGAGGAGAAATTTTAGGGGTTTTTAACTAATTTGAAAGATATTGCTGTGTCCTATATGTGGAGGGCCACCTAAGCGAGTTTTTTCTTGGGTTCAGCTACCCAAACGCTCAGAGGCCACAGGAACTATGGTTCAAGGGGACCTGGCAGCTGCTAGAGCTAGCGGCAGACATTGGTTAGGTGCTAGTTTTGCAGGTGGGCAAGAAAGATAGAGAAAAAAAATCACATAGAAAACTCCAATATTTGGACCACACAGCTTCGATTTCAGATTTTCTAACACCAATAATTCTGATTTCAGGATACACTCATCTCTCCATAAGGTTCCCTTTCCATTCACAAATCTTGTGATGCTTTTGACTGTCAACTTTATTAGATTAAGAAAATACTGGGGGGGGGGATAAATGAAGCACAACTCTAATGTGTTTGTGCTGGCATTTCCACAATTATATCATGGGAGCTCTGACCCAGTAAGTAGATTAATTCCCCCAGTTAATTCATAGCATGATACCATTATTGTGAAGTGATGAAAGGTAGGGGGATGAGGCCTTGATGGAGGAAGTCAATCAGAGTGTGTCTCAGGGGATGTATCTTGCTCTGGCTATTTTCTGTATCTGCCTGTGTGACTGGGGGAGGGGGGACTTCTTGTCATCTTTATCAGAGGCAGCTATGACCATTCAATTGAGCCTGTTGATGTTTTTCCATAGAAGAGGGTGGGTGGGAAAGGTTGTCAGACCCTCACCCGAGACCCAGGTGCCTCCTGTGCATGAGGTCTCATGATCTTGGAGGAAGACAGAGTATATGCAAGGTATATACAAGACAAGGGACACAGATCCAATCGACTCAGCTACAGAAAGATTGACATCCATGCTAAGATGGATGCTATACCTTTCATGCTATAGTTTCTCTGGGGTCTTCACACTCCTTGCCCCTGCTCTATAAGGAAGCCCAATAAACTCATTGGTTTTCCAGGGTGAACTCTGGTAGACTCAGAGCTGTTCTGCCTGAGGGAACAAGTGCTCTGTCAGCTTTTCCCCAAACACTCCTGATCTGTTTCCTTTATATAGAGCTGTGAATTGCTCTGTTCCTCCACTCTCTCCCCATAATGATGGACTGACACCTCTGAATCTGTGAACCATAATAATTCCTACCTTAATAAGTTGTTTATATCAGGAATTTGGTTACAGAGACAATAAAAGTAATAAAATGAGTATACAAATGATATACCTATATGTAACAATCCCTCCTTCCCTTCTTTTCCTTCCTCTTACTTTTCTTCCCTTTCTTCCTTCCCTTCCTTCCCTTCTCTGCCTTACTTTCTCCCTCCTGCTTTCCTTCCTTTCCCCTTCCCCTTCTCTTCCCTCTTCTTCCCTTCTTTTTAAAAAATAGGTTCTTAGCCTTTAGCCAAAAATGACCTGAAACTTTCTGTATAGCCTAGGCTGGCTTTAAAATTGAGATCTTCCTGCCTTATCTTCCTGGGTGCTGAGGTTACAGGCAGGCACTAACATGCTCAGACTTGAGTAAGTAATTTTCTAGCATAGGTCTCTTATATCTCTTTATAAAGAACTTGAGGACCTTTAGTGGGTGGGTAATCTACTACAGTTCTAAATTAAATATATTCTAAGTTATGTTTTCCTTTGATTATTAAATATAACAAATCTATTAAAATAATAGCCAAGTGGAATGCGTGATTTTCTTAGCATTCCTCAGATCAGCTTTAATGAAAAGTTATAAGAGAAAGAGAAATGATCAGTAACTGTAAAAATCTGAATCACAAGATGAATGAAAGAGATAAATGTATAAGATGATTAAGTTGCTGGTGTTGAGACACAATCTTGAATAGTATATAAAGCACCAATGATAATGATGTATTTAAATTTCAATCAGTCCTTCAGGTTTCAGTTTCAAAAGACCAAAATTCATATTTAATTATCAAAGCAAGAGTGGATACTAAGGAAAGATGTTTAGCAGCCATGTTTGTATTTTTAGAATAATAATATCCCACTAACTATATACTGACTGTGCACTTCTTTGTAAAACTGTAACTTTGTGTCTATAGATTATTTTGTACTGACTAGTTAAGATTGCTCTTCAAAGGAATTTTATGAAAGGTCTAACAATTATGTAATGACTGATTTACTGCATATATTTTCCTACTTGTATTCATTTATCAAGTTTGCTAAGTTGGATAACATGGAATTGTAGCTTGTAAGTAGTCAACTGTATCTGTAAGTCACATGGAAGATCAATGGCAAGTCCAAATTGATTGCTATTTTATCAAAAGTAGAGATAGTCCTAAAAAACTCAAGAATATTGTATTTCTCTACTGATTACTTTAGGAATACACTTATGTTTCTTACAAGACAAAAAATATTTTCCTGTTTGGGGACCAAAGATACTAAATAGAGTACACTTTAAAAACATTACTCTAAAATTAAAAATAACTGCCTAGCCATCAGCTCCAATACATCTTCATTCTTTTGCAAAGTTAAATTTTTACTACAAACCTGTCAAGGTGTGTTTTTTTTTTATCAAAATGAGTATGACATCATAATCAGTTATACAAATGCACAGCTAACCATACAATTAAGAGTCAGAATATTAATCATCATTTATAAATTACTTATATCAGGTAAGACAGAAATAAATATAACTCCTTTGGTATATTCAGACTTGATCAAATTCCCCAATCTTAGTGAAGGCTCTTTTCGTAAGCTTTCTTATTGACAATATTCATGTATGTATATGACAGATTCTGATCACAATGCTCTCCCACAGCCTTCTCTTGTCCTCCTTCCCAGGACCCCTTGTACTGAGCCCTGAAAGTTCACTCTCCACTCAGACACTGAAGGTCTACATCCCTCACAAATCAGGTCTTGACAAAGGGTCTGAGAACTCTGAAAAATTTTAAGTGCAAACTATACAGAAGTCTTCCTAAGTTAATTCTCCACTGCAACATTCTGAAATTTCAAAGAGACAAATAAGGGTGTGTGGACCAGAGGGAGGGTCATTTTGAAGAGGCCTGGGTGGCCTTACTGCAACTTTTGGAATATGGCAGGAGAAAACCTTGCTGGGTTATTATGTTAGGTAATAAGTAGTCTTATGGAGAGAAGACAAGATGCTGTGGGAATGAACTAAACTGTTTTTTTCTGGTCAAGGTTATTTTTGAAGAACCAATAAAAAATAAATTCCACATTTTTATTTTTCAGTATCTTTTCCCATCCCAGTATACGAGCATGCAACACAAAAAGGCTAAGTAGAGTCAAAAAGCAAAATTCAAAAATATGTTCAAGCTATATTGACCTTTATAAGTCTAGTAGGCCAGTGTTAACATTTTATTCTTGTGTATGTTAATATTAGCAAATATGTTTACAAAATTCTCTAATCTAGCTTTCAGTACTAATGTTCTATGTGAAAGTTTTCCCCCATGAGATGAAGATAATTAAATCAAATATTTACCTAATGGCATGCAACATGCGAGTCACATAACAATGTATGGGGCCAAAACGGATTGCAGAACCTGGGACTGGGGCCATTGACCAGCAGAAAAAAATTTTTTTTGAATAAAAAACTGTTTAGTGGTTGTGTTCTTGTGAGTCTTGGGGTCTTCTCCTGTCCACTGGGGTCTTGTCCTGCCTAGATGCTGTCTTTTGTATCTGTAGCTAGGACAGGGAAGGTGGACTGCACCTTAATCTAGTCTCTAGATGCTAGTTCCTTTTAAAATTTTATCAGTGGTTCTAGTAAACTCAACCCTCTAAGTTTGGCTGTTTGTTCTGTCTTTTGTCCTAGACTCTAATTGTTTCTCCCCCCTTGGCTTCACTCCTGCTGGCTAGGGGTCTATGACAGCTCATTCAAATATCTCCCTGACCAAAAAACCAGCTAGAGTCAGACAGAAGATTCAAGGCCAGGGTTCTTTCACCCCCACACACCTGCCTGAAGAGATGGGGAAATGATGTATCCATGAGACACTTGGGCCAGATCTGAGGGGATCTCTTACTAAAATGGCTTCTGCCTATATGCTAAGGCCAAGAGTTCCTGTCTTGGTTCTTCCATGCATTTAGCTCTAAGAGAAATGTATTTATTTTAAAATTTGTCTTGTCTTGCCCTGTACAAACTAGCAATGGGAGGAAAAAAAAAAAAAAAAGAAACAGGCTGCAATACAGCTTTCACTATGGAATTTATACTGTTTTGCTGTGCTTTCCAATGGCTGGGAATCTATTCAGGAAAGTTAGATACTAACTAGGGGCAGAGCCCAGATGGGCACTAGGGAGCCAAAGAAGGTTGAATCCCACTCCTCTTGGGCTATCTCCAGCTGCCACTGTGGCAGCTGCCTTGTTCTCTCTATCCCTCCCTCTTCTGTTGATGGATGTCAGGGCCCCTTTGCTCACAAGACCAGAGCCCACCCCTGAGGATATTCCTGATGGCTCTGCCTTCTTGGCTTCTCTGTCTTGTTGAACCAGGGAGACTACAAACATGGAAAATATCAAGAGTGCTGAGCACAAGATGATAATGGATGAGTCTCAATTTGCTACAGACTGATAGGGACTTCTTATAAGAAATGTGTTGTAACTATTTTAATAGTTTTAAAGTTTGCTTTAAAACATCTAACAAAAAAATAAAAAAATAAAAACCTAAAGGTTATGCTTAAATTCAGAAGTATGTTCTAACCTTTCACATTTTAAATATGTGTTTCAGAGAACTTTAAGAAAAGGTTGCAAAATTAATAAATGATACTATATATGTATATTCTAGATAAATATAAATAAAATTTGGTCTACTCTTTATCAAAAGGTTATTTTAAAAAGCTTCTTAATGACATGAAACAAACTTATGCTATGTTAAAGGTTTTATGATATGACTTTAATAAAAGTTTCTCACTGATAGCTATAAGATAAACTGATTAGAAAAGACAAACTGGAAAGAAAACTTTAATAGTAAATGTTTGATAGAAAGAGATTATTACAGAGGGGTTATATAGATTTTAAGATAAAAATATGTGGAGTTAATAAATGTAAACAGAAGATATAGAAGAAAAAGCAAATATATAAGAAAAAACAAATTTTAACTAACAAGACTTAAAACTGTAAATCTGTATTTTTTTCTTCTCCAGCTTTTGCTACCTAGAGACACCCTTGTCAGATAAGGCAAAAGGAACACAATAGATAAACTAATACTTCAGACTTTGATCAGACCCAGTGAGATATAAGTTTGCCTAGGGCTAATATGCAACTAAAGAGGATGAACCTGGCTGGTTGCAGGATGTCCTGGTATTCAGATTGTGAATTTATGTCACCATGCTTTAAAGTATCACCATTAAAACTTCAACTAACTAATATTAATAATCTGTTCATGATAATGGAATACTCAACCAAGTTAGTTATGTTCCTCTGCCTGTCAATCTGCAACTACTGGAAAAACTAAATCCTAAAATTGAAGTTTGCTCATCAACATCTACTATTCTATTATAATGTTATTATATCTGAAGCACTGTAGCTTTGAGATGGTTCTATTTTGTTCATGCCAGCTCAGTCAGGTGGCTGTCACTAAAGTTATCACCTGTCTCCTAAAGATGATTTAGTCATTATAATTTGTTTTCAAGAGAACCTCCTAAGTACAAATAATGTTGATATAATTTGCATGAGCTTCAGATATTCTACATGACATAAATATTTTTATGTTAAGTAATAAAATGATTCAATGGTTAAAGGTGCTTGCTTACAAAAATTATTTCATGCCTGTCAAAATATCTATATGTTAAAATCAGGCTGGTTTAGTTCAACAGAGAAGAGGTTGTGATGGTTAGGTTTTGTTGCTAATGTGGATATTTTTAATTATCTTGGGTAGGTCTCTGAGTATGTTTGCAGGAAGGCAGCCTCTCAGCAAGGGGCAGGATGTAAAGAAGCTCAAAGAAGCTAGAAGTAAACATCCTTTCCTCTGTAGGCAGTGTAGGAAGAAAATTCCAGAGATTCAAGAAGCCTTTAAGTCGGGGGTAGGGTTGCAAGACCCCACCCTAAGCCTATAAAAGGAGAAGAAATTCTCTTTGGCCTTCCTGCCTGTTCCCTGTTCTGTGTGTGCAGTGTTGGTGATGGGTTTTTCTCTCTGCTCGGACCTGTGAAAGAGGGCCAGCCCCTTTCGCTGTTACGGAACTTCCCCTCAATCTGTAGATTCAATAAATACTTTCCTCCTCCAAATTGTGCCTGGTTTGAAGATTCATCCCAGCGGCCTGTGGCTGACTGCGACAGAGGTTTGGTTTTATTTTTAAACTGAATATAATCAAACAGTCCCTGTTAAAATGTGCTTATTGAAAAGAAATGACCTTAGCTGTGTTGTTCTGTTTCCAGCTTTCCAAGGCTGACCGTTATCTATGTAAGTATATAGATTAGCCAGAGATGTTTTCAAAGAGAGATGCCAAGATTTTATGCTGATTTTTCCTGACATGTAATTTCCGGGTCAAATTAATTGATTTACAGTTATTTATAAAGTACTGTTTTTAAGGCTATTAACATGTTCTGCCTGTATGTGAAACTGACAGATACTTAAAATATGTCTGCTTCTTATGTTCCAGAAGTGGCTTACACTGTCACCTGACAACTAATCTTAAATGCTAATCAGAATGATTTTAACCTTTGTGTTATTCTCTAACCAGTCTGCTTTACAAACCCGAAATGTTCTATGTTCCTTAACTAGGTCTGTTTTAACTAATTAGATATGCACAATCACTCTGAGTGATTAATAACCATAGGTAAAAGCCAAAGCCAACTGGAAACATTGGAGTTAAAAGGATGACCAATATTTTGGTTCCTGCTCTCAGGTCAAAGGCCACAGGAGATGATGGGACACTTCTAGCTTCTGGTAAGTTACCTGTCCTTTTGACCAGGGAAGACATAAAGACTCAGAGACAGACACTAAGTCAGTGTATCTGCAACAGGAGAGTCACATCAGAGGAAAGCAGTTCTCCAGGCTTCCCAAGAGAAAGAAAGCCACATGGTTAGCACAACCTTGACTTAACCTAGCAGATGACACAATGTTGAGTTCCTCAGAGGTCCCTAACAGTCTCTCCTATAGAGCAATTACTGGCTTGAAAAAAAAGTAAGATACATTGTTAATTTTGGCTGCCTACATGGTCTTACACTCAGTAAGAGAATATCATGATATCAATAAAGATTTAAACTCATATGCTCCCTTGTCTCATACTGGTTTACAGTACTAGTGGTCTTATATTAACCCATTCTTCTGTTTCTGCCCAGCCCTGATTAGTTAGCTACTGTTTGCCTGTAAGTCTTAAATAGACAAACCCCTACCAAAGGAAAAGTATCTTATAAGAGATAAATCTGGAGACCAGCCTTAAGATATCTGCTTGTTGAAATTGATGGTATATTCATCACACCAGAGTCAAGAAGGCAGGATCTTCAGCTGATTGTAACAGCCAACACATCACCAGGGACCTAGAGGCTCCCCTCAACGTCAAGCTCTGCTCCAAAAGAGACTTCAGCCCTGCTCTGGACTGACTAGTCTACACACACAGCAGAAGCCTCAGGAGTCTGATGTGGGATACCAGGAAAAAATGGACATTATGTTTCCTAGTCCTACTGGTGTTTACAATGGCTAGTTAAATCATCTGCTTTTTATAACAAATTGTGTCCTGTTAAGCTCTATAGGTCAGAATTAGATGCTTGGTTCTTCTGATTGGTCCTTATATTTCCACTATAAAAAGTCCAAATGCTCCTCCAAGGTACTACAGGGTTCTGCTCACTGGTAGAGCTGGCCCCTGCCATTTGTGGTGGGGCCCTTACCTCAAAATTCAGTATTTACCCCTTAATCATAGTCAACTGAGTTA
>PVHP010013127.1:0-41629 GCA_004024765.1 Zapus hudsonius | reverse complement strand
CTTTGGAATCACTGGCTAGGAGTCTTAGTTCCCTGCCCGCCCACCCAACCAGGTCGTCATGGCAGTACACCTGGTGAAGTATTGCATGTGCCTCTTGAGAGAAACTACCCGCCTGGTCCCTGCCATGGCTCCAGTTGGCGGTCTGAGACTTGCTGGAGTGGCCCGTAAGACTCTGACCTCTTCAGTCACGTCGCCCAGCTCCTACTCCCCAGGTTCCTTGACAGAGCTGGTCGGAAAGGAGCAAGTGTTTACTCACTACCCAGAGCACCAAGAGGTGGGCTACCTCATCGAGAAAGCTACCAGGCCAGAGCAGCTCCTGGAATTACTTGATGGTGATCATAGCCTGCACCACAATCAGGCAGCCCACATACTCATCCGGCTCCCTCGTCTGCTGTCCAAGAAGCCGAAAGAAAAGGCCTTGCTCCTGCAGGATGCTCGCTTTCAGCAGCTCATCCATCTGGTCAACAGTCAGGTAGGTGATACATGTTGCCAGAGTGCTTCCATGAGGGGAGAGTAGCCACAGCCCCCCACTCTCAGCAACTTGAGGCATTTCTGTCTTATTCAAGAGTTCCTAGTACTTTTATGTGCTTTTTCACATGAGTCTCATTGGGTAAATACTGCTGTTATAGACAACACTAGTACTTTAGCCACTTGTCCAGCCCTTCAGACAGCAGCTTGTGTGTTCCCAGCTCCCCTCCTTGTGTATGTAGTTTCCTTTGCTCTTTCATGGGTGAAGAGACTGGGCACAGGTAATGATGGCCATTCTCATTTCACCATTTGCCATCCTCAGCATATGGGTATAGGCCCAGTTGACCTGTCCTTGGAGCTCTCCAAGTCTTGGAGTCACTCCATGCTTGGCAGAACCATCATCCTCTTCAGGAAAGAGAAATTCCCAGCACCCCACAACATGCGGGCTGAGATGCAGGCTCTGGAACCAGAGCTGTTCTGAGACTTGAGGATAGCTGTGCTCCATTCTTTGGAGGCTGGAATACCAGGGTCTGAAGAGCTCTATTAAAACGGGCTGCATATCGCCCATTTGTAAGAGTGACAGGGTGCCATCTCAGTGCCTTTGTCTTTTTCTGCCCAGATATCATCAACCTGGCACGGAACCCTTGTGAAGCTGCTACGGAGCCTGTACGTGATGGGCCTCCCTGAGGCCTCCAAGGAGCTGCAGTCAGTGAAGCAGGAGATTTGCTGGCGCCTGCGGAGGCTCAAGTACAAGCACTTGGTCTTCCTGGCCGACACTTGCACCTCCTACATGAAGGAACAGCACTCCCAGGAGCTGCTGGCTGAGTTGTTGGTGCACTTGGAAAGACGCTGGACAGAGATTGATGACAGCCGCACCGTGGTGACCATGATGGTGAAAGCAGGTCACCTCTCAGAGTCCCTGATGAACCGCCTGGAAGACAAGGTATGGGGCTAAGAGCAGGCTTCCCTGAGGCTTTCCTGATTGTTACTTGGGTGACAGTCTTCTGCAGAAGGGATGGGAGCCCTGGAAGCTTCTGTCTGGTTTCAGCTATCAAATAAGGATGTGACAGGCTACTCCTAAGACAGCAGAGTTCCTGGCCAGGCTTGGGCTAGCCCTTGCACAGTTCAGCTTCTGAATAGAACTCTTCCTAAAGGTGCTGAGTCCTGCATCACCCTTCCAACCCATGACAGTGCAGTCAAGTCAAATTCAGTCCCCATCCTGTCATGGTGGGAGCTGGCCCAGATGGCTGCCACAGCAAGCTCTGCTGCTCATGGGCCCTGCGTTTCTTGCCCTGAGACCTGGGGATAAATTTGGCTGCAGACATTGTGCTCCAGGCCCAAGGGTTCCTGGGTCAGGCAAAGAGGCAGTTCCTGCACAGACAGGCCTGTGTTGAGTCAGCTCAGGCCCAGTTGCTGTCTCACAGGGGCTGCACTGGATGAGACCCCCTTCCCCCAGCTCATCCCCACCACCTCAGGCCATCGAGACTGACCCCTGCACGGCTGTGGTTGACAGTGCCTGGAGCTGGTGGAACAGTTTGGCCCCGATGAGCTACGGAAGGTGCTAGTGACTCTTGCAGCTCAGAACCGGCGGTCTGTGCCTCTGCTGCGGGCCATCTCCTACCACATAGTACAGAGGCCCTTCCCACTGACAAAAAGCATGCTGCTGGACCTGGCCTACGCCTACGGTGAGGAAAGAAGGCACCCTTGCCACAGACACCAGCAGCTGTGTCAAATTCAGTGCCTGCCCTACCAATGGCAGGCACTGGCCCAGAAGGCTGCCATAGAAACTGTGACTCATGGGCCCTGTTCTCCTCACTTGGGCTCAGGGATAAATTTGGTCACAGACACTAAGTCCCTGGACTTCAAGGCTGAGGTAGGGTGGGACAGTGGATAGCCATGCACCTCCCTAGCTAATTGAAGTAATCTCCATCCCAAAGGCAAACTCAACTTCCATCAAACCCAAGTGTCCCAGCGCCTGGCCGCTGACCTGCTGTCCATCATGCCCAGCCTCACACTTGGTGAGGTAGCTCGCTGTGCCAAGTCCTTTGCTCTGCTCAAATGGCTCAACCTGCCCTTGTTTGAGGCCTTTACCCAGGTGAGCCAGGACTCTGCCTAGGGATTTGGTAGGCCTCTCAGATGGAACCACTGCTTTAATCGGGGAAGCGAAGCTGGCCTGAAAGCACTCACTTGTGAGTGGTGGAGATTTTTTGTTTGTTTGTTTGGAAAGAAATATTTAGTGATGGGGTGGGAAGCATATTTGAGCCTTTTCCCTGTTTTGTCCCTGAAAGTCCCTTTCCCACTCATCTTGGGGCACCTGTCTCAGTGCAGGGATGGGAGGCTGAGAAATCACTTGGAAATCTTACCAAGCTACTGACCACCTGGTGGAACTATGGTGGAACCTACATGCATGTGTCCCTTTCGCTTTGGGAAAACACTTCAAAAGCCACTGTCAAGGCGGTAGAGTCCAGTGCCCTCTGCCCCTGGGCAGTTACTGCTGGGTGCACAGAGTCCAGCACTTGGGAGGAGAGAACAGCTTTAGGCAGGGCACTGATTTGTCCTTGTGGTGGCCCCAGCGCCTTCTCAGCAGCACCCAGGACGTCTCCCTGTCCCATCTGTGCAGCATGCTTCTGGCTTTTGCCCGTCTGAACTTTCGCCCAGAGCAAGAGGATCAGTTCTTTAGTCTGGTATGTGTATTGGACTCCAACTCCCCTTCCCTGCTGCTAACTCAAGCCTCTGTCTCAGAAGTGGCCAGGGAGCAGCCATGATGCCTAGCGTGGGAGTGGGAGGCATGCATTGTGGGATGAGGGTGGCTCTAAAGAACTGGGCCATCCCAGAAGCCAGTAAGCTAGATTGATGACCCCAGGCTCCCTGGCTCACGACTGGGGCCTTGCCTGGGACAGCCCTGAGGGCAGCCAGCCAAAGGCACTGGCTGCTTCCACTCTTGGGTGTTCTGATCTCTCACAGGACCAGCGATGCCTCCTTCCTCCTCCTAGTGCCACTGAGGGGTATTGGAAAGGGGATTTGGGCCTTGGGTCCCTGCTGCTGAATGTGATGTGGCGAAGCCTAACTAAATGCCAATATATGAAAGGTTCAGTTTGGTCCAGAACTATCCTGGTCTGGGTCCTGCTCTTGTTCTAGCTGCCTGTGGCTCCTTTTGATGGGTCAAGACCGAGTCATTTACTGTGGTCTGTCTTTACATGTTGCAGTCCCTGGACAGAGCCTGCTTTCTTCACGATTCTCTGTCCTTTTGCCCAGGTGCATGAGAGGCTGGAATCCTCTTTGGGTAGCCTGGAGCCAGTCCTGCAGGTGGACCTGGTGTGGGCACTGTGTGTGCTACAGCAGGTGCGAGAGGTGGAGCTGCAAGCAGTTCTTAATGTTGGTTTTCACACACAATTTCTAGGTAAGGACCCCTTCTAACCCCCTCCGCCAAATACATATGTATGCATACACATTTTTTTATATTATTTATTTATTTATTTATTTTCAAGCAGAGAGAGAGAGAGAGAGAGAGAACACCAGGGCCACCACCTTGTGGGTCTGGCATATGTGGGTACTGGGGAATTGAACGTGGGGACTTAGGCACTGGAGGCAAGTGCCTTAACCGCTGAGCCATCTCTCCAGCCCTGCATACACATTTTGCTGCAACTGGGAAACTGCCTGGTCAGCTAGCCGAGGAGGAAAGTGGAGTAGGCAAAGCCAGAGCAGAGCCCAGGTCTTCTTTAGCCACACTCCCTGCAGTTGACCCACAGGACTTGGGAGCACAGCCTTCCCATTGGGGCTGTCTTCTGATTCTCATTTATACTCCTGCTACTTTACTTCAACCTACCTCTTTCTGTCTTCATCCTCCAGGAGGCAAGTCTCCAAAGGACCAGAGTACCTTCCAGAAGTTGGTCCACATCAACACTACTGCCCAGCTAGAACACCCTGAGTACAAGGGCCCGTTCCTGCCATCCTCAACTGTGACCCCTATTCCCTTGGCTCCTGATAAGATGACCCCTCTGCAAAAGGAGCTACAGGATACGTTGAAGGCACTGCTGGGGAGCTCCAAGCAGGGCAGGCTGGAGGTGGCCACCCAGTATGGCTGGGTGCTGGGTGAGGGCTCCACCCGACTGGGAAAGGGCCTTTATTTATTTTTTTTTTAATTATTACGTTTATTTGAGGAGAAATCACAATTAGGGTTTATTTAAAGGGAATTGGGACTGGGAAAGGAAGACTGGAACATTTTCAGGTGGAAAACGTCTCAAAAAAAGGAGGTGAATTGAAGCTTAGAGAGTAAAGTTAGAATGAAGCCTGGAATCTTGGAGAGCTAGAAAAACTAAGGCTTAAGCCAGGCGGGGCGTGGTGGCGCACACCTTTAATCCCAGCTCTCAGGAGGCAGAGGGAGGAGGATCACTGTGAGTTCAAGGCCACCCTGAGATTACATAGTGAATTCCAGATCAGCCTGGACTAGAGCGAGACCCTACCTTGAAAAACCAAAAAAATAAAAATAAAAATAAGGCTTATAAAGTGAATTTCAGAAAGGGTTGCAAACACGTGGAAAGCCAGAGCAACTGGGGTTAGGAGGTGAGGTTCAAAAGGGCTGCCCATGTGGCAGACCTTGAGTGGCAATTCACACATAGACGGTGAAACAGTGGGAATCCACACATGATGAATTAGAGACCATCAGACAGAACAGAGAGACCAAAATTAAAGAGACATTAAAAGACAGTTAGGTCTCCCCAGACTGCCGAGTGGGGCTGGGAGCCGAGACTCAACGTGGGGGAAGGTCAGACCACATCGGACGCAGAGGGTCTCAGGAAGAAGACCCTGGGAAGCAGCTGGGAAAGGCCTTGATCTAACAGTTAGAACCATTCTAGCCTTTGTAGCTGTAGCACAGCCCTGCCCCCGTTTCTGCCTGTCCTGGTGAGGGGACTTGGGAGTGACACGCAAGCACAGATTCTCATCCCATACTTTCCTCCAGATGCAGAGGTGCTGCTGGATGCTGATGGCCAGTTTCTGCCCCTGAGGGACTTTGTCGCACCTCACCTGGCCCAGCCAGTTGGGAGCCAGCCACTACCCCCAGGGGCTAAGAGGTAGGTGGGGGGGGGTCTCATGAATCCCTGGTGGCACACTGGGCTGTTGTTTCTCTTCCCTATTCCTCTGGGGGTGCTGAGAGCACACCCTGTCAGCACCCTTCCTCTGCCAGGCTCGCTTTCCTGCGCTGGGAGTTCCCCAACTTCAGCAGCCGAAGCAAGGACTTACTAGGCCGCTTCGCCCTGGCACGACGCCATGTGCTGGCTGCAGGCTTCCTGGTAGTAGATGTGAGTACCTGTTGGGCAGGTGGTCACTGCACAGGGAACAGTCCCCACCCATTTGAAAGCAGGTCTAGAGCTAGAAGGATGTAGACATATGTCCATCCCCGGCCCCTAGCCAATCTCCTTTGCTCTTTTAGCTCTTGCACACACACAGTTTTAGCCCCTGTGGGTGCACCCAGAAGACCATAGAGGTTCCCATTTAGATTTGGAAGCAGTCAGGTCTGGGTTCTTCCATGAGGGCCACACAGCTGTTAAGAATGAGTTGCTACTGCTTCCCTGGCTGTCATTCTCCAGAAAGGTCAGGCCTGCAGTCCTGCTGTGTGGCCACCTGGAGCTCCCCTGAGCCTGCAGGGAAAAGACAGGTTGGCATGTGGCTGCAGCACTGGAAAACCTTGGTGAAGATCACAGGGTTCTGGCTGCTCAAAGGGTTAGGCACAGAGTTCAGAGCTTTAAGGGCTGCATAGTTTCCATCCTATTTTCTTCAGAAGCCAGGGCCTCTCCTCCTACATTGTCCAGCTCCTTGGGTTCTTCCTGCGAACTTGGAGGTCAAGGGCTGGCTATGTGGAACTGTCAGTTATCAACACTACCAGAGGTGGAGGGGGCAGCAGGTGGGCAGTGGCAAAGCCACTGATTAAGAAAGGGCCCCCCAGCTAGTGTGACCTGTGTCCCCACTGCTTCTCTGCAGGTTCCATATTATGAGTGGCTGGATCTCAAGTCTGAATGGCAAAAAGGTGCCTACCTCAAAGACAAGATGCGCAAAGCAGTGGCTGAGGACCTGGCCAAATGACCTGTTTCATCAGCGGGGACTGACTGCTCCGAGGCCCAGAGTGCTTGGGCAGGCCAGAAGCATCATCCAAAGGATGAGCCACTTCAGTGCAATACCTCTGCCACAGTGGGAGTTGCTAGCAGCTTCAAGGGAAAGGTGGTCCTCTCCTGGATAATAAATCTTCACCTTTGGCCAGCACCAGGCAGCCTCCTGGACTTTGTGTATGTGTGTCAGTCTGTCTCTATACACACACTTTCCTTCCTTTGTTACCTTCCTTCCTTTGTTCCTACCTGTCTACTTTGGAAGGGAAGGAGCTATCCACTGTTTTCATGCCTCCAGCAGAGAAGGGCTGGCTTCTTGCAGGACAGAAAACCTGTGGCCCAAATAGGTGGAGTCCAAGTCCAGGACTCTAGGGATGGGGAGTTGACTGGATTTGGAGTACACCACAGAGGTCTGCTTTCAGCCCTGGGAGACCCCCCCCATGATCCCTAGGTGACTAGAGGGTCCTTCATGTCCTCTGCTAACAGGTGGGCTGAGGGCATTTGAGAGGTCCAGGTATTGGCTAATACCACAAGGTCCAGAGCCAGACTCACTTCATGATCACAGCCATGTCCTGCCATGTCAGAAACATCTGTTCAAATGAGCCTGGACCCTCACAACTGCTGTGGAGCAGCGAGGTGTCCGCCTTCAGCCTCTGGACTCCTGCCTCCCAGGTCCTTCTTCCTAAAATCACCAGTCTTGATTCCTGTACCTGAGGCCTAGCATTTCCTCAAGCACAGATTTGTCCTGGGAGCACACAGCTCTGCTAGTCCTGTGCAGGCTATTGGTTTCCACAGAGGATGAGTCTCTAGTCTAGAGAAGGGGAAAGCAGCTGGAACTGGCCAAGGGAGGAGGGAAGAGCATTCAGAAGAGAAGACAGCAGGCAAGCAGCCAGCTGGAGTGGGCTGGGGCAGGTATGGTGATGAGTGGTAAGTGATGAGGAAACCAGGCTTGTGCTGCTTACCATTTGGGCTTTGAGCTACAGATTCTGCAGGTAAATCCTCAGGTAGCTCCCAGGGTAGACCTAGCTGACATGAAGTCAGGTGGAAGGATGTTCCTATCGCCACAGCATCTAATGAACACCTTGTCTGTGCTAACACTTCAACCATGATCTCTCCTGTTGCTGTTTGTCAGACTAAGAATGTTGCATAGAGAGATGTGGGATGTGGACTTGGAACTGATTTGGAGAAATGACTTCTTGGGCTGGAGAGATGGCTCAGTGGTTAAGGCACTTGCCTGCAAAGCCTAATGACCTGAGTTTGAGTCCCCAGTACCCACGTAAGCAAGATGCACAAAGGGGCATGTGCATATTGAGTTTTTGCCGTGGCGGGAGACCCTGGTGTGCCCATTCTCTCTGTCTCTCTTCTCTCTGCTTGCAAATAATTTTTTTTAAATGAGTTCTCAGCCAGTCGTGGTGGCGCACGCCTTTAATCCCAGCACTTGGGAGGCAGAGGTAGGAGGATCGCCGGTGAGTTCGAGGCCACCATGAGACTACAGAGTGAATTCCAGGTCAGCCTGGGCTAGAGTGAGACCCTACCTCGAAAAACCAAAAAAAAAAGTTCTCCAGCATCAGGTCCTTTGTGCACAGCTAGATCATCCCTCCAGATGATCCTACAGCCTTATTTAGTGATAATACATGACAATCAGCATTGGCCTGCTCGCTCAAAGACAAATAGGCTGTTTCTGATTTGGATAAAGTGGCCAAAAAGTAAAGGGCTGGGGAGATGGCTCAGTGGTTAGAGTGGCTATAAAATCTATCCAAGATTTTTTTTTCCTTCAAGGTAGGATTTCACGATACATAGCTCAGGCTAACCTGGAACTCATTCACTAGCCCAGCCTGCCTCAAACTCCTAGTGATCCTCCTACCTCAGCCTCGAGTGCTGAGATTAAAGGCATGTGCCATCATGCGCAGCTGGCTTACTCTTTTTTCTTTGTGTGTATATTTTTTTAAACTTTTATTGACAAGCTTCCATAATTACAGACAATAAACCTTGATAGGGCTGGTGAGATGGCTCAGCAGTTAAGGCACTTGCCTCTAGTGCCTTAGGCCCCAGATTCAATTCCCCAGGACCCACATAAGCCAGCCCCACAAGGTGGTGGCCCTGGTGCTCACTCGCTTGCTCTATCTCTCTGCTTGAAAATGAATAAATAAAATATTTAAAAATATTTAAGTAAACCTTGATAATTCCCTCCCACCCTCACTTTCCCATCTCAAATCCACCCTCCTTCATACCCACTCCCCATCTCAGTTTCTAGCTTGCTGTCAGCTGGTTAACAGGTCTCCAGCCTGATTTCCCAGTGACCTGCAGCCCAAGCACATGAAGTCTTCAGCAATAGGGTCATACCATCTTGTTCTGCTGGGCACCCAAGAGTCTTAGCAATGGCCTGTAATGTTTTGGGACCTGAGACCTCCCTGGCCAACATCTCACTGGAAGATATCCCAACCCAGGCACTGAAATGGTTTGGAAGCAGTCAGGCCTGGGTTCTTCCATGAGGGCCACGCAGCTGTTAGGAATGAGCTGCTGTTGCTTCCCTAGCTGTCATTTTCCAGAAAGGTCAGACCTGCAGTCCTGCTGTGTCCACCTGGAGTTCCCCTGAGTCTTCTGGGTTTTTTTCATTTATCCGAAGAAGTAGGTTTCCATATAGCTTATTAACCTCTTACATTTTTATTAACCCTCCGCCTGCCCTTCTTTTTTTAAATTAATATCTTTATTATGAGTATGTACATTGTATGAGCAAATCTTGTGAAGGTATCCCCATTTCCCTCTCTGTCCCCTACCCACTGGGGTCCATATACTGGATCTGTCCATAGGCTAGAGGGTTATGAACAAAGGTAGCCAGTTTTTTTTTCTTCCCCCTTTGTGCATTGTTGCTGAGGGGGGGGTGATGTCTCTGGATCTTCTCTCCCACAATGGCTCTTATATTCTTTCCGCCTCCTCTTCTCAGTTCCCTGAGTCATGGTGGGTGAGTTTTAAGTCTGTTTTATTGCTGAGATCTTAAGTATCTCTGAACTTATGTTTTGGGTTGTGTTGGATATCACTGGCGTCTGTCTCCATTGACCTTTCGTGGATTATCAGACTTGCTGTGGTGGTTGGTGATTGATCCGTCTCCTGTCAACCTGCCCTTCTTTTACTCAGTCCCTTCCCCTGACCCCACTTAAGCCACTGCACCCCCAGTAAGCTGTTCATCTACTTACATATATACAATTCACTCCCCTTAAGTCTCCCTTCTTCCTTTATAGCCCCTTTCTAGCTTACTGGCCCCTACTACTGCCTTCCTCTAACGCATGCAAATCTAAACATGTAGCTAGGATCCACATATGAGCAAGAATATGTGACATTTGGCTTTCTGGGCCTGACTTAACCCTGTATGATCCTTTCCAGATCTATCCAGTTCCCTGCATATTCATAATTTCAGGCCACTGAATAGGACTCCACTGTACAAATGTACCACATCTTCATCAGTTCAGGGACATCTAGGCTGGTTCCATTTCCTAGCTATTGTAAACAGAGCCACAATAAACATGGAAGAGCAAGTATCTCTAGGGTAGTGACTTAGAGTCATTAGGATATATGCCAACAAGCGGTATAGCACGGTCATATGGTAAAGCTATTTCCAGCTGTCTCAGGAACCTCCACACTGCTTCCCACAATGGCTGCACCAGTTTACAATCCCACCAGCAGTGCAGAAGGGTTCCCCTTTTTTCACAACCTCGCCAGCATTTATTGTCACTTGTTTGACATTGATGGTAGCCATTCTGACAGGAGTGAGATGGAATCTCAAGGTAGTTTTAGTTTGCATTTCCCTGATTGCTAAGGAGGTAGAACATGTTTTCAGATGCTCACAGGCCATCTGTGTTTCTTCTTTTGGGAGCTTTCTATTCAGTTCCATAGCCTGTTTTTTGTTTTTTTGTTTGTTTTTTTGATTTTTCGAGGTAGGGTCTCACTGTAGCCCAGGCTGACCTGGAATTCACTGTGTAGTCTCATTGTGATCCTCCTACCTCTGCCTCCCGAGTGCTGGGATTAAAGGCGTGCGCCACCACGCCCGGCTCCATAGCCTGTTTTTTTTTTTAATATTTTATTTATTTATTTGAGAGAGAGAAAGAGAGAGAGAGAGAGAGAGAGAGAGAGAGAGAGAGAGAATGGGTGGGCGCACCAGGGCCTCCAGCCACTGCAAATGAACTCCAGACACATGCGCCCTCTTGTGCATCTGGCTTTATATGGGCACTGGGGAATCTAACTCTGGTCCTTCTGCATTGTAGACAAATGCCTTAACTGCTAAGCCATCTCTTCAGCCCCATAGCCTGTTTTTTGATTGGGCTTTTTGATTTTTTTATTATTAGTTTTTGAGTTCTTTGTATATCCTGGATATTAAACCTCTGTTAGATGTATAGCTGATAAAAGATTTTCTCCCATTGGGTAGGTTGCCTCTTGACTTCACAGTGTTTTTTGCTGTACAGAAGCTTTGTAATTCATGAGGTCCCAGTGGTTGATTAGTAGTTTTACTTCCTGACAACTGGGGGTTAATCAGAAAGTCATTGCCTAGGCCAATATGTTGAAATGTTTCCCCTACATTTTCCTCTAGCAATTTCAGAGTTTTGGGTCTGATATTAAGTTCTTTGATCCATTTGGACTTGATTCTTATGCATGGAGAAAGATAAAGCTTTATTTTCACACTTCTTACATATCGATAACCACTTTTCCCAGCACCATTTGTTTAAAAGACTGTCTTTTCTCAAATGAATATTTTTGCTATTTTTGTCAAAATATTAACCTCTTAAATTTTGATTAATCCTCCTCCCACCCTTCCTTTACTCAACCCCTTCCCCTGACCCTGTTTAAGCCATTCCACCCCCCAGTAATCGGCTCCTCTATTAACACATACCATCCCCTTAAGTCCGCCCCTCTCCTCCCTCATAACACCTTTCTAACTTCCTGGCCTCTACAGCTGACTCTTACTCCAACTCCTATACAAGCCTAAACATTTGTAGCTAGGACCCACATATGGAAGAGAACCTGCGGCCTTTGATTTTCTGACCCTGGGTTACCTCACTTAGTATAATCCTTTCCTGGTACATCCATTTCTCTGCAAAATTCACAACTTCATTATTTCTTTACTGCTGAATAGAACTCCATTGTGTAAATGTACTTCTTCATTATCCATTCACCAGTTGAAGGCCATTTCCTAGCTATTGTGAATAGAGCACTAGTCAACATGAATGAGGTAGTGAGTAGAGTCCATAGGATATATAACAAGGAGTGGTATAGCTGAGTCATAACCTAAGTCTATTTTCAGCTGTCTCAGGAACTTCCACAGTGATTTCCACAATGGCTGTACCAGTTTACATTCCCACCAACAATGTAGAAAGGTTCCTGTTTTTTTACATCCTCGATGTTTATAGGTTATCTGTAATTCTTCTTTTGAGAACTCTATTCAGTTCCATAGCAGTATTAGTCAGGGTTCTCTAGAGGAACAGAACCAACATAATTGTAGTAAACAAAAAAGGGATTTATTGAATTAGCTCACAGCAGTCTCACAATAGCAGTCTGCAAGCCTGAGAGTCAAGGAACTGGTCACCACTCAGTCCACCTGGCTGGATTCCTCAGCAGTCCCAAGCCAGCACTGAAGGCCTAAAGGCTTCCTGGGGAGCCACTGGTCTTCAGTCCAGGCTGGAAGGCTGAGGAAGATTCATTCCAATGCCAACAGATGCACAAGCACTAGCAGGCAGGGAGGCAGGGGTCTTGCAATCCTATCCCAGATTTGTTGGCTTCCTGAGTCTCTGCAGTACCCTCCCATGAAGGGATGTTAATCTCAAGCTTCCCTGAGCTTCCTTAGATCCTGCCCCTTACTGAGAGGGCTCCCTTCTCCTGTGAACATCCTCAGAGACCCACCCAAGATAGTTAAAAAGATCAAGATAACAAAAACCTAACCATCACAAGTCCACCCCTTGTTAACATCAAACCATATCTCCTTATATCATACTTAATTCCCAATTGAAGACAGTAACAAGATCATAAATCTGCCTAACATGATATAACCCATGTAACAACCACAAATGCATAAATCTCCCCTCAACACAAGGCAAGGTCCCTTGAGGAATGCTTAATCTCTAATAAATATAAATTCAATGGCTAGCTAATGATATACTCTCAATTACATAATAGAGGAAAAACAAAGGATTGGGCACAGATACCTCAAAGTTGCCCTCTGACCCCAACACATGCGTTATGGCATGCACATACATACAGAAATGGAGAAAAACATTAAAATGTCTTTTCTGCTCCTTATATTGGTTGATTGTGTGGTTTAGCTCTAAGACATCCATGCATGACTGTTGTTAGGGTTTTTTTAGGAAGGTGTAACAAGCTCCACATTTCTGGGAGGAATAGCCAAACCGGACAGAGTTTATGAGAGAAAGGTATTATTTCAAGCATACAGATCCAGGGGAAGTTCCACCAAATGGCGGAAGAAGGTGACTCCCACTCATAAATCCAAGCAGAGAGACACCACCAAACAGCCAGTATTGCAAATAAGCACAGCCAGAGCTCAAAACTTCTCTGCATACCTTGAGGCTGGAACTCAGATCTGCCTCCAGTGACGTGCCCCCAGCTAGGTGGCTGGAGACCCAAGTTACAGGCTTTAATAAAACACCTGAGTCTATGGGAGACATACATTCAAACTACTCCACAGGGACTTTATTCATTCTAGTCTACTCATTATGTAGTTCAGGCTGGCCTCAAACTCACAGCAGTCCTCCTACCTCAGCCTCTCTAGTGCTTGGATTTAAGGTGTGTGCCACCACAACCCCGTCTTACGCTGATTTTTTCTTATAGTTTCTAGCCCAGGCTTACATGAAATTCACTATGTAGTCTCAGGCTGGCCTCGAATCTAGCTTTACGTGGGGGACTCAAACCCAGACTATCAGGCTTTGTGAACAAGTGCATTTAACCACCGAGCCATCTCCCCAGCTCTTTCTTTCTTTTTCTTTTTATTGAGACAGGGTTTCATGTAGCTGACTCTGGCCTTGAATTCCTGATTCTTCTGCCTCTACCTCCCCTGTGCTGGGATTACAGGTGTGCACCACCATGCTTTGTTTATGAAGTACCAAGGATGAAACCTAGAGCCTTGTACATACTAGACAAGCACTTTACTGAGCTATATCCCTAGCCCTCATTCATTCTCTTGGGTTGACTGGAGGGCATCAGGAGCCCAAAGTGGCCAGGAGGGAGTCTTAGCTTCCAGTTCAATGGGGGTTTTTTGCACATATCTGGGTTGATGTTGGGTGTCTTCCTCAAATGCTCCAAAGGAACCTGTAGACTGCCTCCCCAGTGCTGGGATTATAGGTGCATGCCACTTTGCTCAGCTCATACAAGTGCTGGGTTTCCAAACTTAGGTCTTCACTTTACTGAGCCATGCCCCAGGCCCCTGTTTGTGGAGTCAAGTGTCTATTAGGCCAGGGTGGCCTGGAGGTTATAATCCTCCTGCCTCAGCCTTATGAATGCTGGGATTACAAGTGTGTGCCATCACTCCTGGCTTTTTGGCTTCGATTGGAAAAGGGTGGAGACAGGGTCTCATATGGTCCAGGTTGGCTTTGAACTCACTATGTGGCTGAGGATGAACCTCATCTTTGAGAGTTCTGGGTTGATTTTCTCTTTATTTCCTGGATTTGCAGTTTTCCTTAGGAGAAACAGACAAACCAATGCCATCTTGTCTGGACTGAAAACCATACTGCCTCAGTTAACCTATACTGATCTCACTCTCCAATGGAGATTCTGTTTGTATCTTTCAGAATGCAGCAAGAGAGCTGTGGCTCATCCAACCCTACCAGTGAGCTGCAGGCCGATAGCTGACATCCTGACAAGAGATGAGCCACCCCAGACATACCGTAGAGGATCCATATGGATCCCCACGGGGAATGATGGGATGAATAAGTGACCAATAGTGACAGCCAATCAGTCAACACAGGACAAGCCAGTGAGACAGACACCAATGATTTTTGACACAACCTATAGCAGAAGTACAGAGACCCCCTAAGATCTCAACTATAAAACAGCCTTAATACTCACCCACCATGACTCAGGAAACTGAGCGCAAGAGGGGGTGGAAAGATTGTGAGAGCCTTGGTGGGGGAGAATACCCAAAGTCATAGCCCCCCTCAGTAACAACATACTAGGGCTGGCGGAACTGGGCTGACTCCTAGGCTATCCATGGTCCCCAGCCCCAAGGATTGATCCAGACTGCCCGAGGAGGAGGATATCCAGCTGATCGGGGATGGGAAAGAAGGGCATTGGAGAATGGGGAATAACAACTTATTGTTTGCCAATTAAATAATGTAATTCAAGCCGGGTGTGGTGGCGCACGCCTTTAATCCCAGCACTCGGGAGGCAGAGGTAGGAGGATCGCCGTGAGTTCAAGGCCACCCTGAGACTACATAGTGAATTCCAGGTCAGCCTGGATTAGAGCCAGGCCCTATCTTGAAAAAAAAAAGTAATTCATTATGGGCAAATAAATAAATAAAAGTTAAGAGTGTTGCCAACAACTGAGAGGGGTACAGGCTTGGGGAGGTATTGCAGGAGGGTGTTGGGCACAGATTTGGACATAGTGGGTCTGGTACCTGGGGTACATGGGAGGAACGCAGTACTGCAATGGAGGCAGGTGCAGGGCAACAGCCTCTGGCTTTCCCATTTCTTTTTTTAAAATATTTTATTTATTCATTTTCAAGCAGAGAGATAGATAGAGAGAGAGAGAGAGAAAGAGAGAGAGAGAGAGAGCACCAGAGCCACCACCTTGTGGGTCTGGCATATGTGGGTCCTGGGGAATTGAACCCGGGGCCTTAGGCACTGGAGGCAAGTGCCTTAACCGCTGAGCCATCTCTCCAGCCCTGGCTTTCCCATTTCGAGGGGAGGCCCAGAAGAATACCCGTTGTAGGCTTCCTCCTTGTCTATCACAATGGCTGCTCTGATTATCTCCACGCTAGCTCACGGATGATGACAGTGTGTCGTTCATCCATCTCCCAGTGCCTGGCACAGGTCGAGAGGGTGGCACTCTGAAACTTGGGGGTGCAGTGGCCTGTGTGGAAGCAATAGTGCATTTCGGGAAGGGCGAGGGGTAAGCATCATCCCTGGAGGTGTCACCACGGAGGCCTCCAGGGATGAAGATGCATTCCTTCCCTGTTCCTTCCCCTGCCTGGCGAACTGGGGAGTCACGGGGCGGAGAGCTGCGTGGGGATCACCAGGCTGGGAGGACCCAGAGATCCAGCTCAGGCCAGAAGCTTGTCTGGGGCCGGCTTTCCTGCGGCGCTCTGAGAGCCTACCTCGGTTACCGCAGAGACAGGAGGCGGTTGCCATGGAGACAGACTAGGGACCAACCAATCCAAAGCTCCGGCTCCAGCAATCCTTGGGGGCGGGGAGGGGGGAGGTGAACTCCCTCCCCCTCCGTGCTCCTCGTGCCCTCGGCCAGGCCCATGGGGGTGGGCTGAGCCCCGTTCCCCGGCGCCCCGCCCAATCCCTAGCTCTCTCCCAGGCCCGCCCCTCTGTCCCTCCCGGTTCTGGGGACGCATCAGCATCTTTCCAGCCCAGGAGCCGGCCCCCAGTGGCCCCTGAATGCCACGTAGAGTGGGGAGGGTGCTGCGGGGAAGGCGGGCGGGGCGCGGCACCGTCAGGAGGCCCTAGAGTGGGTGAGGGTGGGGCGCGAGCCACCCCACGCGCGCACACGCACGCGCGCTGCGCAGTGCCCGGGTGCGCCGGCGCACGCCCGCTGGGGGGCCGGCCGGGCGGGCGGGCGGGGCGGCGCTGACGTCACTCCCGGCCCCCCAGCCGAGGGGCGGTGGCCGCGCAGGCTGCTCCGGCCCGCGGCGTTGACAGACGGGCGGGCGGACGGACGGACGGACGGGCGGACGCACGCGAAGGCCATGCCCGGGGAGGCCGCGCGCGCCGAGCTGCCCCTGCCCGCGGCGGGCGGGCCCGGGTCCCGCACAGGTGAGGCTGCGGCCGCCGCCCTCTGCCTTCCCCTCCCGCGCGCGCCGCCGGCTGCCCGGCCCGCGTCCGAAGCGAGGGCGGGGGGCGGGCGGGCGGGCGGGAGGGCCGCGGAGCCGCCCCGGCTCTGGCCTCGGGCTGCGGGCCTGGGTTCTGGGCGCGCCCCAGCGGGCGCGGCTCTATTGTCCTCGCGCATCTGCCGGGTCCCTCCCTGCAAGCCGACCCGAGGGCTCTCGGGGCATCCAGAGCAGCAAGCAGCCGGGCTCAGGGGGCGGAGAAGAAGCGGCCCGAGAGCTGGGTAGAGTGGGGCCCTGGGCGGGGGCCCGGCCAGCAGCGTCTCCTTGGGCGGCTCTCAAGTCCTTAGGGGAGCTGGGTCAGCAGGCGTCGGTGGAGGCGCTCACTTCAAGGCCTGAAGGAGTCGTGACAGACGGATGGTCTCTGCTGGAAGTCGGCCGAGTGGCTTGGGCAGGGCCAAGGGCACCTTGCTGTGGTTGAGAAGTCACCTGGGGATGTGATGGGCAAGAAGGGGCCAGGCACCTGGCAGAAAGCTAACACAGCAGCTAGTTTTACTCTTGGTAGGAGACAGGCAATCCAGTCTGGGACTCTCCAAACTTCAAGTCATAAGCTGGCTTGCTTGGTGACCTTCACTATGTCACAGCAAATCTTTGGCCTTTTCTTTCCCTTTTGCTTTAATTTTGGCCCGGTTCTCCCCTAGGCCACAGTAGGAGCTGGAGATGGCAAGAGCCTGGCTTTGGGGCATCCAGTGATGCCTAGTGGCCACACCCACTCCAGTGTCAAGTGTGCCTCAGGGGCTCAAAGACCCCTTGTCATCACCCCTCAGCTGCTCCAGCAGCCTGCCCACTGGTTGATGAGCTGAGGGCAAATGGGCAGCCCGGGGAGGTGGCAGCTCATGTTTACTTTGCAGCCAGGGAAGAGCAAGCCAAGGTGCAGGCAATACTGCGCTGTCACCAGTGAGCCATCAGCTCCAGCCGCTAGGCTGCTCCTTCCCTTCCCTTCCTTCAGCGAATGCTTCAGATCGATAGATGAGTCTCTGCTCTTGGCCCAGGTGAGGGGACCAAAGGTTACAGAGCCATTAAAAACACTTGGAGCCCATGGAAAAGTATTTGCAAGGTTGGGTGAAAACCACAAGATTCAAACGAATGTGCAGGGTGACCTCAGTGTTGACAAAATGCAGGTCAGCAAGAGACAAGGAGGCAGCAAGGGGGGGGGTGAGAGTCCCCGATGTACTTTGACCCACGTATGTGGTATGGCTTGTTGCTGCAAGTGTGCCAGCCTCATGGGGACTCCTAAGACCCAGAGAAGGGCCCCAGGGCTCTCGAGGGTTCCTAGAACACCGGAGGACCTGTTACTCACCCTGGAGTTGTGGCCATTGTGGAGAGGCATGGCTAGCCTGCCACTTTTCCATCACTGCCCGCCACTGCCCTCTGGCCTGCATGGGGTCTCTGTCTCCATTCTCCAGAAACTGCATGTGGGACCCCTGCTTCCCTTCCCTGTGGAGAGTCCTGGGAGACAGATGGGCCTCAAGTGGAGGCTGAGAGGAGAGAAGGGCCAGAGGCAAGACCCCTGCTTTACAGAAGACATGACCTGGAATGTTTCAGAACTGCAATGTGCAGGACCCCTGCCTCTGTCACAAAAAGGCTGGCACTGCCCAGCAGATTCTGATGGACGTGTGCTCTTGCCAAGCCCAACTGAACCATGCTGACTAAGAAACAGCAAGCCAGTCTCTGAAGAGGCCTAAGTGCCCCCAAGAAAGGCCTGGATTTCTAACACAGCAGCACTCTCAGCTCCTCTTGCTATAAAGCTACTCTCAGCAGCTTTCTGCTTTGTTGAAAACTCCCAAAAGTCCCCACCCCCCCCAGCATACACAGCACACGCCCACCATTATCTGTCCTGCCTTCCTTCTCATGGAAATCTGCCCCTGTCTCATGTTAAGCCTACCTGGGGTGACCCTGAGATGTGTCCAAGAATACCTCATGTCCTTCTGTCTCCACAGATCTCTCCTGTGATGCAGCTGCTGACAGCATCCTAAAAGGGGACCGGCGGGAGCCCCATGCCCTAACCCCAGGGCTGGGCCCCTTGGCTACTGCATTCCTGCCTAGCAAGCCAGGTGCCCGGCCCCAACCTGAGGGGGCCAGCTGGGATGCAGGGCCTGGTGGGGCCTCCTCAGCCTGGGTGGATCCAGCAGAGGTCCCAAACCCAGTACTCCTCCCAGAGGGACTGCCCCTCCAGCCTTCACCTGCCAAGGCCCCTCTCCCTGCCAGCCTGGAGCCCAGGATCGTGATGGGCGAGGAGACATGCCAGGCCCACACCTCTCCCAGGGGAGCCTGGCCAGTGCTCAGGGACTGGGAGGGTGGGCATACTGACCTGCACCCACCCCCCGAGCTATGTTCTCAGGGTGATCCTCCTGTGCCTTCCCCTCCCTCAGACCCTGATTCCTACTTCACTCCCCCGTCCACTCCTACCATCTATGCCCTGTTCCCTGCTCATGGGCCGCATAGGGATGCCTGGGAGCCCGAGGCTGAGCTGCTGGACTCAGCACCTGCCTCACCCTCGGGCTCATACATTACAGCCGATGGGGACAGCTGGGCCTCGTCGCCATCCTGTTCCCTCAGCCCGATGGCCCCAAATGAAGGGCTGGACTTTCCCTCAGGCTGGGGCCTCTCTCCATTGCAGTCAATGGGAGGTGAGCAAGAGTCACATCCTGCAGCGCCCCCAGAGCCCCTGTCCTCTGAGTCCAGTCTCTCAGCAGACAGCAGCTCTTCCTGGAGCCAAGAGGGCCACTTCTTTGACCTGAACTTCCTGACCAATGACCCAATGATCCCTGCTGCCCTTCTGCCCTTCCGAGGGAGCCTCATCTTCCAGGTGGAGGCAGTGGAGGTGACACCCCTGCCCCAAGAGGAAGAGGAGGAAGAGGATGAGGAAGTGGCAGCCAGTGCTCCCACCCCAGGTGGAGACCTGGCCGGAGACGGTGAGGATGACAGCACATCTGCCTCCTTCCTGCAGTCGCTGTCTGACCTGTCCATCATCGAGGGCATGGATGAGGCCTTTGCATTCCGGGATGACACCTCAGCCGCCTCCTCAGACTCTGACTCGGCTTCCTATGCAGGGGCCGATGATGACAGGCTATACAGTGGGGAGCCCCATGCCCTGCTGCAGGACAGAGCCCAGAAGACAGAGCAGGAGCACGGAGCAGGGGGCACATTCTGGGGGATGGTACCCACACTTGAGGTCTCAGAGCGAGAAACTCATCTCACCCAGAGCCAGGAACCAACTGCAGAAATAACAGATGGCCTTGCTTTAGCCCAGGAGACCGAGGCTACTGTGTCCTTTCCTGATCTGCAGGTGGAGGAAGCTACCACAGTGATCCCTTGGGTGGGGGGCAAACAAGTTGACTCTCCTGCTAAGCAAGCACCTGCCCCCAAGTCACCTCGGCCCTCCCAACGGATAAATTCTCCCTTAGGCTTTGACCCTATCACTGCAGAGCCGCCTCTACCTCTGCAGGAGGAATCGAGCTCCACCTTGTGTCCAGTCCTTCCTGATAACTTGAAGGAAGAAAGCCAGGGCCTTTCCTCGGCTCCCGTGGGGCCTCAACAGGCTGAGGGGGATGTCATAGTACCCCAGGACTCCCCTGTGGCCACACCTCCACCCCTTCAAGGCACAGATCCCACCTCAGGCTCAAAGCTGGTGGCTGTGACCACACCGGGACCCCAACAGGTTGAAGGCAGTGGCATAGCACCCCAGGACTCCCCTCTGGCCACACCTCCACCCCTTCAAGGCACAGAGGTTGTGGCTATAGACACCCCTGGGCCCCTGCAAGTAGAGGCAGCCTGCAGCCCAGGAACTAAGCCCTGGGTTTCTGTGGCTCAGCCGGAATTAGGGATGGCCACAGGACAAAGGCCAGTACCTGAGGAGCAGGAGGCAGCCCACCCTGGAGACTCTGAGCCCCCAGCCTCAAACCAGGTCCAACAGGATGGCCCAGAGCCAGTTGTAGAGTCTGGGAACCTTTGGGCTCCAGGGAAAGAGGCAGGCCCCACCTTGGGCACACAGGTGGTTGGCACACCCCAGCCTGCACCTGGCTCAGAGGAGAAAGTAGTTGAAGGCCTGTCTGCACCTGAGCAGAAAGCCTATCTTGAGGCCCAAAAGGAGAACCTGGGGGCCAAGAACCAGAGGAATGGAGGCCCCAAGCCACCAGGACAGGGACCTGGACCCAGGTCAGCAGCCCAAGGTGCAGGGGAGGCTCCCAAGGCACATTCTGTTGCCTGCCCTGAGATAAGCCAGACACAACCCCTGAGCTCAGCTAGAGAGGGAAGGGGCCTGAGTAGCAAGGACACCCTGGAACACATGGCTGTGACTGCAGAAGTCAGGCTAGGTTCCGGCCCAGGGTCCCCAGCAAGGGCCACACACAGGCTGGTCAGGGCCTGTCCTGAAGAGCCTGTCCTGTCTACACCACCTTCCCAGCAGCTGGAGCTTACACTGGGCCCGAGCAGTGGAGAACAACCCCAGATGACCTCCAGTGTCCTCAGCCCTTCTCCACCTCAGCCCCCAAGAAACCCCGCCAGGGGCCTGTCTAACAAACGCCAGAACAGGCTCCTGGACTCTGACCCTTCTGTTCCCAGTGTCCCCACCAGGGCAGCCTCACCACCCTCAGGGTCCCCTGTCCCTTGCTTGTGCCCAGCACCCGGGAAAGCTTCTGAGAATGAGCCCCCTGTCTCTTGTGACCTACTGCTGCCTCGAGTGGGCACCCAGCTGGCTGCTACCACCAGCACCACAGGATCTACAGAGTCCTTGGGGACCCAGCAGCAGGTCAGCCTCTTGCTCCACTCTGCCCTCCTCAGCCCCAAGGTGGTCCCCACAGATGCCAAAGACCTAGCCTGCGGGATCTCAAGCCCATGCCAAGTGCCTCCTCTCTCTGGGACCCTGAACCCATCTGGCCCTCAAGGGCTCCTAGCCCTTGAACAGCAAGAAGATGAGGACAGCCTGGAGGAAGGTAAGGAAGGGGACGTGGGAAGTTACACCCGCACCAAGTTGGAGGACCTTGGCAGTAGCGAGAGGATCTCCTCCCATTTCTCCCCTTCCCCAGACTCACCTCGGGCTCCGGGCTCGGGGCCGCACTCTGAGAGCCACGGAGAGTCGTCGGCTGAGCTGGATGAGCAGGACGTTTCTGCACCTCAGACAGCACGGTGCCCAGGCCAGGTGGCAGCCTCAGGAGACGGGTTGGCACCCTTTCCCACCCCCGCTCACACAGGTGCTCAGCTCTCATCTTCCCACAGGCCCCAGCAGGCAGCAGTGAGGAGACCACTGCCAAGGCCAAGCAGAGTCGCAGTGAGAAGAAGGCTCGAAAGGTCAGCTGGGAGCCCCGGTGTGGGATGTCTACACAGTGAGGCATCCTTACCGTTTCTCATACCCAAAGGCCAATAAGTCCCAGCCATAGACCTTTGGGTCAAATCTAGTAATCACTCCCTGTCTCTAAACAGCTGAGGCTGGAATGTCATGAGAGGCCCTTACATAAGTGTGAAATGGTGTTCAGTCCCTGACTGGGGAAGGCGCTCTGAGTCCTCTGCTCTCTGCCTCAGGCAATGTCGAAGCTGGGCTTGAGGCAGATTCAGGGAGTCACCAGGATCACCATCCAGAAGTCCAAGAACATCCTGTTTGTCATTGCCAAGCCAGATGTCTTCAAGAGCCCTGCCTCAGACACATATGTAGTCTTTGGCGAGGCCAAGGTCTGTCCTGGCTGTGACCGTGACTGTGGCTTGGGGACTGGGGCCAGGGCAGGTGGGCAGGGAGTGGATGTGCTCTGCTGATACAGCTGTCCCATGCTTGCAGATTGAGGACCTGTCCCAGCAAGTGCACAAAGCTGCAGCAGAGAAGTTCAAGGTGCCCTCTGAGTCCTCAGCCCTGGTCCCTGAATTGGCACCTGTACCCCGGGTGAGGCCAGAGTGTGAGGAGCAGGAGGAGGAGGAGGAGGTAAGGCCCAGAGGCTCTAGACCTAGCCTCAAGGAGGCTCCACCCCGCCTGGGGAGGGTCTTGCAAGCAGCTCCAGGGATCTCTCCCTATTCTCCCCACCAGGTGGAGGAGGCAGGGCTGGAGCTTCGGGACATTGAGTTGGTGATGGCACAGGCCAATGTGTCTAGGGCCAAAGCTGTGAGAGCCCTAAGGGACAATCACAGTGACATCGTCAATGCCATCATGGTGAGCAATTGCTGGTCCCTTCCCCATTTCCCAGAGAAGCCCTGCTGTTGGCTATACTCTCTAAACATGAGCTTCTCCACATCTTTCTGCAGGAACTGACCATGTAGCTGCAGACTACAAGCTGGCTCCATCCTGTTCCCCTTCCTCAGCTCTGCTGCCCAATAAATCAGAGTCCCGTTGTCACCCTGTGGGGTCCCTTCAGTTCTCTGGGTACAGTGCATCACCCTTGACTGTCCATTCATTGTACTCTAGTGTCCCCCAGAACCTCCTGGTGTCACTTCATTGTCACTCCTTAATACCTTCTGAGGTCATCACCTTATGTCACCACCCTCTAGTGTCCCCTGGAGGCCCTCTGATAGCCCTTCAAATCTCAGACATTACCTAATTGTCACCGCCTGACATCCCTCAGTCTTTGTTGTCATCACCCTCCAACCTGTGGAATCCCCTCACCGCACCCAAGTGTCCCTCAGACCCAGCCCCTACCTACACACAGGGCTCTAAAAGGCTATGCTGGTGGTGGTGTGGGTGTGGGTGCTGCCACCCACCTGGGCACAGTGTGGCCTGCTCCTGGTCTTCAGTCTCTCCTGATGCTTCCAGGACAGAATGATTTACATATAAATTAAGAGACCACTCCAACCATGTTTCAGCTTCCTTCACCTACCCTGGACTCCCATGCCCTGTCACAAGATAGCCCACAACTGGGAAAATTCCATCAAATACCGTCTTGAAGGCACCTGAGCGCCTGCAGTGTATGCTCCAGGCTGAGTCTCCTGCCTTCTGCCTCAGAGAAGCTTCCAGTCTTGATATACAGCCCCTCTGCCCAGCAAGGCTGAGACCCCCTAGCTTTCAGGGTGTTCCCTCACAGCTCTCAGCATAGTGGAAACTCTGGTTCAGGGAAAGTCCCAGGACAATTTGACCCCAGGTCACGTGACTGGCTCCCCTCCTGATGTCCTAAAGAAGGTTGGAAGGGTTTTGCAGGGCAGAGATCAAAATAAAAACCAATCAGGCTTGGGAGAAGGAGACAGGACAAGGACATGGGGAGGGTGTGTGTGTGTGGGGGGGTCCATGTCAGCTTCCCAGAAGCCCTTGATTCTGAGATGAAAGGCCTTGTAGATTGTACTTCTAGTCAGCAGGGAGGCTCAGGCAAGGGG
The DNA here is from genome assembly GCA_004024765.1 of Zapus hudsonius. NCBI lineage: Eukaryota > Metazoa > Chordata > Mammalia > Rodentia > Dipodidae > Zapus > Zapus hudsonius. Next base: position 17,727 of record PVHP010013127.1, on the reverse strand, counting down.
CCAGAGCAAGCCAGTGTCCTTGGGAGAATCTGTACGAAGGATGGAAAGATAAAGTTGTCCCTGACACCTGCGAGAGACCCCAGAACAACTGCTCCTGTCCCATGTCCACAAGGACAAAGCACAAGCACCCATTGTCTCTGTACTGTGGGCAGATGCAGCCCTCTGGACAGGGGCCAAAGTGGATCCCTCTTTGGACAACACAGCCTTCACCCACCTGGAACAGAAAAATGCATGGCAACTAGAAATTAAATTATTCACATTGTAGTAAACTTCTTTTTAAGGTCTCTGAGAGTTACAAGAGGAACATCATGTGCAAAATTTCCAGCTGTCCAGAGCCAGGCTGACACTGGGCCTGGAGCTCCCCAAATGGGGTCACGCTGCAGGGCACAGCTGAGCCCTGAAGATAAGGCAGAGGGCTTTCTGCCCAGAATCAGGGCATCTGTCCTGTGGCAGCTCCCTGTTCCTTCACAGTAGATGACCTAGCCACCGAGGCCACCTGGGCTCCTCCCCAGCCCCTAGCCAGAGAGAAGGGCTGAAGGTCTGGGGTGGCTGTTTGGGACATGTGGACACTTGCACAACCCCTCACGCAGAGTCCTGGTCCATGCTGCAGCCCAGTGCCTCAATATCACTACTGATGTCTGAGATCATACGGTCCCACTCGTCCCCCTCTGAAGGTGCTGATGGGTCATCTGGGCTTCCTGTGGTCCTGTTCCCATTGGTGGTGGAGGTGGATGTGGTGCTCAGGGCCCGACGGTGCCTGCCAAAGCTGTCGGTGATGATGCCACGGCCATCTTTCACACCAATGGTCTCCAAGAAGTTCTCAAAGTGTTGGCTGTCCTTCTCGGGGATGAAGGGTCTCAGACCTGCCAATAGAGGAACTCAATGTGGCACCACAGAATATTAAGAACCCAGTAGGACCACAGACATCTCCAGGGCAGCCTGAGGATCCTGACACGACATAAAACTGTGCCCTGGATCCAGATTCCTTAATGAAACCTGACTCTTGACAGGGACCCCAGCTCTGGACAGTTTTCTGTCTGACAATCTCCTCTCCTTGGTTTTGAGGCATGCCATAGGTCTGCGGCTCATGACTTCCTCCAGTCTCTTGTCAGTTCTCAGATCCCCTATTTAACAGATCAGAAAGGAGAGGCTACGAAGTCAGCATCAATGAGGTAATGTTGTCCAGAGCCAGGGCCCCATGCCAAAGCCAGTAGTCCAACCCAAGGTGACCTCTGCAGCCAATCAGGAGGCTGCCCTCTCCTCCTAACTCAGAAAACCCATTGTTCCTCAGAACCTTTGAACCAATCATCAGGCTTTCACTCCTAACTCAGAAAACCCATTGTTTCTCAGAACCCTTGAACCCCTAATGAGGGCAGGCAGGCTAGACTCCATCCAGAGGGACTGAGGGTTCTAAGAATGCAATGGGTGGGGCTGCTACAAAGCCTGTTTTATAGATAGTACCTGGATCCACCAACAGAACCCCTAACATGACATGTTGTGCTGTGAAGACCCTGTGGGGTTTTCAAACGAGAAGTGGTCCAAGCTGGGCATGGAGATGCATATGTACATACACACATTGCAACACTTAGGAGATAAAGGCAAGAAGATCAGGAGTTAAGGTCATCCTTTCCTATACAGAGAGTTTGAGTCCAACCTGGGCTACATAAGATCCTGTCCTATATAGAGAGTTTGAGTCCAACCTAGGCTACATAAGATCCTGTCTTAGAAAACCAAACCAAAACAGACAAAAAAAATGAACCAAGGGTGGGGAGGGTATGCATCCTGCATATGCACACCCACGTACATGCACGTAAATGAGATTTTATAAAATGAAGTGGCCTCCCTAGGCAAGGACCAGGAGGTGGTAGGAAAGGTCTAGGGGCTGGGAGGACTGCTTGAAGGTACCCACAGCCCAACTCCTCTCTGTTGTTTGAGATAGAGTCTTGCTGTATATCCCAGGCTGGCCCTGAACTTGAGATCCTCCTGTTTGCCTGCTGAGTGCTAGAACTATAGACATATCGAACTACCAGCTCGTGAAGGTGCCTGAGGCTGGTGAAATGAGTCAGTGGGAAAAGTGCTTGCTAGACAAGCCTAATACCACTAGTTCAGACCCCCAGAACCTACATCAAGCCGGCTGCATAACACTGGCATCTATAATCCAGCTGCCTTTAGCAAGAAGGGAGGTAGAGACAAGAGTCCCAAAGCTAGCCTGGTGACTATAGCAGTGAGCAAGAGACCCTGTCTCAAAAACACAAGGTTGTCCTCTGACCTCTACATATGTGCTGTGACACATGCCATCCACACACACACAGACACACAGACACACACACACACACACACACACACACACCCACACACACACACACACACACACACACACACACCCATACACACGAGGTGCACGAGAGTGAGATGGGAGGGCACAGGCTACAGGACTAGGAGCTGAGCCCTACTGGGCACCTGACCCAGAGAAGCTGCAGGGGATGGACTGCAGTGGGTCTGGTCTCCAGTCCTTAACACTCCCCATGAGTAATCCTCATGGGCAGCCATTGCCCACCAGGCCAATAAGAAGTGAGACCAGCCTATATTCCAGAACCTAGCAGCCTTCAGTGAGCTACTGCTAACTCACTGTGCTCTGACTATAGGCAGGAGGAGAAGCCACAGCACTGTCCTCTTCAGTTGCAGGGTTATGGATCCAAGCCATGGTTGTCTATGGAAGGCTTTATGCCCAGACTGCCAGGAACTCTGACCCTATGTGCTAGCCTCTTCAGTCTTGGCTCCTTCCATTTAGTTATTTTATTATTTTTGTTTTGTTTTTCCATTTAGTTATTTTTTTTCATTTTGATTTGTTTTTGAGGCTGGGTCTTACTCTAGCCCAGGCTGGCCTTGAACTCACAGCAATCCTCCTACCTCAGCCTTCAGAGAGCTGGGACTAAACATGTGTGCCACCACGCCCGGCCTGGTCTTTCCATTTGGTGACTTCTTTGACTGTTCGCTCACCAAACTCCTATACAATTCAACCAACTGACAAGTTTACCTCCCTAGAGAAACCCAATTCCATCCAGCAGTACACATTTCCTGAGTTGATGGGTTCTATACAGTCTCGTGCTCCAGCTCAGCTCAGGGTTCTCAAGAGAGCAGGGGTATAGGGAGAAGCCTTTCAGGTACCTGTACTGTTCCTGGTGCCTCAGGTCACCCTCCCTGGCTCTACTCACCGAGCAGCAGGAACTTGCGGCTGTCTCCATAGAGCTGCCGGAGGCTGATGCAGAACTCATGGATGGACGCCCCGTTGCGGTATTCATGTAACAATGCTGCAAACTGCTGGATCTCCTGTGATGATAGCTTGGTGCGAAGCTGTGACGGCAGAGCAGATGGCAAGGGGCTGGCACAGGTGAGAGCATGGCCAATGGGTCCTACCTCTGCCATGTGCCCGTGAATAATGCCAAAAACCTGAATATCAGGCCCACGCACAAAGCACAGTGGCCATGTCTGATTTTACATGTGCGCCCAATGTGGGGTCAGAATAACCACCAGGCACCTCTGTCATTAGGCCTAGCATGGGAGCTACCCAGAGAACCTCTTGAGACAGAGGTTCCTCAACGCTTCAGGGTGCAGGAGAGAGGGATCTGGCTTCGCACTGAGCTGCAAGGGTACAGACTAACCCTTGTGGTACAGAGACCAGGCAGGCTGGTTTTCAAGGACAAATCTGAGATGTGGGGAGGCATCATGCCAACGTCACTGCTAGAGACACTGTTCCCACCCAGGCGACGATGGTGAGGTGTGGCTCACCACAGCCAGCCTTAGCCTCAAGCTGGGCAAGAAGCTGCTGCCTCTGCCTCTGCCTCATTCCCGCTGGTCCCGAGGCTGCCGCACCCGCCTACCGTGAGCATGTAATCCTGCAGCAGCTCTGTGGCACTGGTACTCAGCTCACTCTCGCTGACCGTCTTGCCGTGGGGTGGCGCCTGCATGCAGAAGGGCAAGGAGAGCAGGCCCCCTGTGTCCCCAGGGTCAGGGAAGCAGCTGAAAAGGGACATGATCCATCAGGCAGGCAGCCTCTTGCCCCTCCCACACCTGCAGCCAACACTGGCTCATGCGCCTGGTGTGCCCACCCAGGGGCAGAACCAACCAAGTGAACGTCAGTGACAAGGAGAGAGCTGGCTGGGAGTGGCTCCAAGTGGGGGCCAGTGGAGGAAGACCAGGTAGCTCCTGGGGGGGGTGTCGGCTTAGCCTGGTCTGGAGGCTCCCCAAAGGAGTGGCTCTCAGATGGACTCTGGGCAAAGGGACAGTGTTCATGGATCGGGGGCAGGGGAGCCCATGGGATGAGCTGGAACAGAGGGTGCAGGCAGTGGCAGGAAGGTGAACACCACCACCATCAGTGTACCTTTTGCAAGCTCACTCTCTGAAGCCATGGAAAGACTGATAGGGGTCCAGACATAAATATCTGAGGCACTGGTCTCAGTGGGGCTGAGGTGAAACTTAAGGGATAACTAGCCAGGGTAATGCATCTGATGACTGTCCAACCCCAGGGCTCACTCACAAAGTGCTGGCTTCAGCGTCATAGGTGTCCTTCATGTCTACTTTTGTGGAAGAGTCATCTGTGAGAGAGATGGAGGGATGTTCCAGTACAAGGGAGGTGTTTTGGGCCCAGGCACCCAACTGGCCCCAAAACAAACACTCATTAGAGATGACCCTCATGTGACTAGGAAATGAGAACAGCCTTAGCCTTTGGGCTGCTTCACCATGAGCTACTCCTGCCCTGGAAAAGTTCTGGGTACCCAGGGATGGAGTCCCAGACTTGAGCCCAAACCCTGCCTCCTAGGGATCTTGCCAAATACATGTCTTGCAGGAGGCTGGGATGGCATCCACAGAGGACTCACGTGTGGCTTTGGGGAATCAACTATGGGCTAAGCTAAATCAGAGTAGATGCTAATTGTTGTTAGGACACTGCTAGGATCTCAGCCCAGACACAGTTGAGGCCTCAGAACCCTGAATACCTCAGGCTTGCAAAGGAGCTGGCACAGGGCACTGCCTCGGTAATGTCCCACAAACAACATTGTGTGACAAAGACAACTTTGCTGCTCCAGTCAGAGGAAAGTGACCCTCAACACCAATACTGCTAAGCAGCAAGCGAGAGCGTTCAGAGGCAAGGTATCTTGGAAAAGAGTAAGATTTCAAATGGGAGCAAGAAAGAGGTGATAGGGAAAAGGGTTGTTTTAAAAATGTTTTATTTATTTGTGTATGTGTGCATGTGTGTGGGCACACCAGGGACTCTTGCCACTCCAAATGAACACCAGCTGTGCCACTCTGCATCCGGCTTACATGGGCGGCTTGGGAATCAAACCCTGGCCAGCAGGCTTGGCAAGCAAGCACTTTTAACCACAGCTCCATCTTCCCATCCCCAAGAAAGGAGACATTTGTGGCAGGTAACAGCCTCCAGCTGACCTTAAACTGACCTTATAATAGGGAGGCGATCCTGGGTTACTGTGGGGGGACTTCATATGATGTAAGTGTTCTGCTAGGCTTTAGATAGTAAGTATCTCTTCAAAAGGCTCAGGGATTAGAGGCTTGAGCACCAGCTTGTGGCGATATAAATATATAGGATTCTGGAAACTTAAGAAGATGGGAACTAACTATAGAAGTAGGTCACTAGGGGTTGTATTCATTTCTTATTCAGAAACTCTCTCTATTCTCCTATGTCATGGCTACTAGGACATGAGCAGCTTTATTCCTCCCATCCTCCCTGCCACAATGTTAGGGCTCACTGTGGCATAGAAACAAAAGCTAGCCAGCATGGACTGAAACCTGTAAAACCGTGAGCCAAAATAACGCCTTCTTCCTTTTAAACTTGTTTCTCTTGGGTATTTGTCACAATGATGAAAAATCTAACAGAATTTTGTCATGTGGCAGGGGATAAGGAATGACGCCACGGGGAAAAGTAGGGAGGAATCAGGGAAGGCCAAGGCAGAGCAGCTTCTAAACACTGAAAAGTCAAGGAAACTGGGCCCCCGGAGCTCCCAGGACACCTGCACTTGAGCTCCACGAGACTTACATTGGACTCTAACTCTTAAAGATGTGCTTGTGTTGCTTAAGATGGAAAGCCTAGGCCATTAACCAGGGCAGGAGAGAACCCAGAGAGCAAAAGCCTCAACAGAAATAAGCAATAAGCAGAGGTTGTACATGTGGGTGTGGAAGGTTCCTGAACATGTACATGCAGTCCTTAGGGAGACCTGGGACAGGCGGGCAGGGATGCCGTCCACTTAGCCAGACAGTGGCATACACAGGTTCTTCCTGTGTAAAAATGCATTTCTCTGTACACTTCTCAGAAACTAAAAGGCCTCTTATGGGGATTCTAATGCACAAGGGCCAAGCCATCCCATGGACACCAAGCCACTCTGGACAACCACTGGCCTTGAGACCTCAACTTCCCCATTTGTAGACTGGCATGAGTGTGATGCCACCTTATTGTGGTGTGGAAGACTCAATTAGATGGAGAGCATGACTAGGTGGCCCTAACAATGGGCCACACACCTGCTCAAAGGACCCCTCCCAGCTCTGAACACACAGAGGACTCCCTTGAGAACAGTGAGTGACTAGAGAGGGGCAGAATTTATCTCCATAAAAAGAGGAAACTGCCAGGCATGGTGGCGCACGCCTTTAATCCCAGCACTCGGGAGGCAGAGGTAGGAGGATCTGCCGTAAATTCAAGGCCACCCTGAGACTACATAGTGAATTCCAGGTCAGCCTGGACTAGAGCGAGACCCTACCTCAAAAAACAAAAAAAAAGAGGAAACTAAGCAACAAGCTGCATGGCTCCCAGCATCTTTCTCTTCATGCCTCTATGTTGTGCAAATCAATAATATTCAATTAGCAATACATCTGAAACTAGGTGCTGTTGGTATTTAGGACAATTAGCTCTAGTGAGCTTGCCCACAAAAGAAGTTTTATTTTTTCATGCGAGGCCTGGTTATGTGTAGCCCAGGCTAGCCTGGAACCTGCAGCTATCTTCCTGGCTCAGTCTTCCGAGTTCTGAGAGTAAAGGAACATGCCACCATACCCAGTTAGGAAGTGCTTATGGACTGAAAGTCCAAAACAGCTCTGCAGCTAACCCTGATAGATGGTGCACAGGGAGTCTCTGGTTTTTCCTGTCACTGTTCTCCCTTGTCCTCAGGCTTCAGTGGGGGTTGGGCCATGGTCCTCAAAGGGGCCACACACTGACAGCAGCTCAGGCCTGGGTATAATGGATGGGAAGCTCTTTGACACACGTTCAGCCTCGCCGGCTCCACAGCAAATGAAGTGTTGCTGCCCCAAACTTCCATGGCTCCCTTTCATTAACATACCGCTGTGCAGGGACAGGTGGTGGGTGGGTGTGGAGGCCCCATCAAATATTGCTCGGTCCAGAAAGTCAATGGTGGACTCTGTGTAAACAATCTGGAAGACCTGGCTGAGCAAGGAGCACAACTCTTCTGCGGCGACCTGCAGTAGGCAGAGACAGTGGCTGTGCTCAGAGGCTAAGGCCAGAGACTTAACCCTCTTGGGAGGTCTCTAGGGTCCCACAAATAGGAATGGGGAGGAGACACCAGAATTAAGGGATCCTGTGCCTCTCATGACCACAGGCGTATAAAAAGGGAGAACCAGCGAATGGCCCCAGGACTCCCAGAGAACAGATGGTAGCTTAGGTATGACCTCAGGTGTCTGAGAACCATACTGGACATGGGTATAGGTGCCAGCCCTGCTTCCTTTCCCTTCTAGTGACCACCATGCTTCAACTCTTATTCAGGTCTAAGGAAGAGGGAGGGAAGACACCCCTGGCCTCACACCACCCTTGCCAAAACATTTCTAGAAGGGCTGGAGAGATGACTCAGCGGTTAAGGCACTTGCCTCCAGGGCCTAAGGCCACGGGTTCAATTCCCCAGGACCCACATAAGCCAGACCACAAGGTGGTGGCCCTGGTGCGCTCTCTCTCCCTCTCTTTCTCTCTCTCTCTGTATCTCTGCTTGAAAATGAATAAATAAAATATTTTAAAAAGGGCTGGAGAGATGGCTCAGTGGTTAAAGCACTTGCTTCCAGTGCCTAAGGCCCCGGGTTCAATTCCCCAGTACCCACATATGCCCCTGGTACTCTCCCCCCCTCTCTCTGCATTTCTCTGCTTGAAAATAAATAAATAAAATATTTTTAAAAAAACATTTCTAGAAACAAAGAAGTAACTTTTTAACAGTGTGCTGTTTACAGAAGGATTTCTCTACTGGGGTGAACTTACCCCCATTCCCACCCCAGACCTGGGTGGGGACATATGGGGACATTTTTGGTCACCAAAAGGGAGAGCAAGAGCTGTTGTTCAACTCCCTACAATGCACAGAGTAGCCTCCCACAACCAAGAAGTATGTAGCTCAAAGTGTCAATAGCATCGAGGCAGCCTGGAGGATATTAAGGTGGGCAGTCACCATTACCCTCTCTGTCGATACAGAAATTAAGTGGCCAGATGTCAAGTGACTCTGGGGCCCTATGGCTTTTAAGTGGCTGCAAGGAGACCAAAACCTAACCCACACCCCATTCTTTGCCTACACACTGAGGAAACTAGCACAGCTCATAGCCAGGCACGTCTCTGACCACTGCCGAACCATCCCTGGAGAGGTGCAGTGAAGTCCCTTGAAGAGAAGGTGAGCAAAGTTCAGCTGGCCAACTCAGGAACAGGGCTAGAGGGGTGTCAATAGAGCAAGGGCCAGACTGGTGGAGGGGGGTTGGGCAGGGCCAAGCACAGGAGGCACTCTGTGGATCTGAGACCAGGGTAGGGGTTGCTGTGGTTGTAGGTGGGCACACAGCCTAGAACAGGGCTGGGCAGAAGAGGATGAAAAGCTGGCTATGGCCAGGCCACCAATGGAGCTGTAGTTGGTGGGACCTGGTCATGGGCAAGACCAAGGTCTGAGTTGGGCCATGGGCACAGTATGCATGTGATAGGGCTGGACCACTGTGGGGAGGTCTCACCTTGCTCTCTGTGGCCAGGATGACCAGGCAGCATGCCTCTACTGGCCCCACTGCACTCTCTGACAGGGAACCTGCACTGAGTCCTCTGGAACTTTCCACACACAGGCTCTGGCTGGGAGAGATGCCTGGGTCCTGGGCTGAGAAGCAAACGTCATATCAGGTTAGTGCAGTGGACAGAAAGCAGGCATGAGGCCACTCAGGGTACTAACCAAGAGTCTTTCAGCTATCTATCAAACAAAACCAACCTGCGCCAGGTAAAATTGTCTGGGCAGGTCCTTCCCCAAACCAGGTAGGCACAGGCAAGTCCGAGCTCCAGGGTGCCAGGGCACTCATGTTTACTTCTAGCATGCTTGCTAAAGATGGAGGAGACCCACAACAGCTGCTATTAACTGACTAATCTACACAAAAGGGAACTCACAGGTTCAAGGTGATAGACAATAGACTACAAACACAATACCAACACAGGTCTACCACTAAGAAGTTTCCATGAAAGAAGTTTCCTTCTTACAGAAAGGGACCTGAGAGCAAGTGAATGCTTCAGTCCAGGTGCTAACAGAGGACAGCCCATGGCCATGTCCTCACAGCCTGCGGTGTGAGTCCAGGGTTGCCCAGGGACTGAGAACAAGCACACCAATCAAACCTTCTGCCTGGGAGGACATCAGGACCAGAAACCAAGCCTATTGGTGGCACTGTTGCCTGGATGCCAGAGGTCATCCTCACCTCAGGGGTGGAGATGGGGACAAAACTAGGAAAACCTTAGACACAGCCCTAGAGACAAAGATGGAGACACACCCAGGTCAGATAGAGGTGGGGGAGCAAGCAGACAAGGGCTTTAATGGGCTGTTCTGTTAGCAGTCTGGGACCTAGGGACTATACTGTCCCTAAAGTAGCCACTGGCCACACGGGCCACACTGAGTACACGGGCCACTATAAGAACATGCTAAGACATGCAAAGGGTAAACCAAGCTTAGGGTTTCAGACTTGGCACAAAGGAGACCCCTTCCAGCCCGTCATCATAGCAACACATTGGATACAGGGGGCTAAATAAAATATTCCTAAAGCCAGGTGTTGTAGAACAGCCCTGAAACCCCAACACTCAGGAGGCTGAGGCAGAAGGATTACCAAGTGTTGAAGCCGATCTACAGTGAGACAAAACTCCATGTATGTAAGTGTATGTGTGTGTATACGTATATGGATAGACAGATGCTGCTTTACTGCCTATTCCTTACAATTTCTAGGTTAAATCAATTCATTTGGATTTGTTGATAAAAATACTATTTTCAGGACTGATATATTCTACCTGTATTTATAGTCATTAGGTATTTGAAAACTAAGATGTGTCTACCTGCCATACTTCAGATACGGCCTACACTGTCCCAGGACAAAATGAATTAAAAAGTTTATATCATTCTTCCACTAGCTCTGTTTCACTAAGGAGTTGGTGAAATATACTCTTCTAGGTTGATGCAACTTCCTTTCTGAGTATACTAACTACCAACATAGAAGCCAAAGAAAACTGGAGCCATTGGAGCGAAAAGGCCAATATTTTGGCCACTGGCCCTCTGGTGAGTCACCTGTCTTTCTGATCAGGGAGGACACAGAGACCCAAAAACAAAAAAGGTTGTACAGTCTGAGGCAGGAGAATTACAACTGAGGAAAACCAAAGGGGGAAGGCCACATGGTCAGCACGGCCTTGACTCATCCTCCCACGTCCTTCGAATCTTCTTTGGAGAGCCATTAATGAACCCCAAAAGTACATGCATGATTAATTTTTGGTTGCCTGCTTGGTCTTAAACACTCAAAGAAACATACAACCAAAAAGAAAAACAGACAAGGCCCTAAGACATGTTGGTCCCCTCTCTAAAAGTTCTAGTTCTAGCATAAGAAAAAACAATCACAGATGTCAGAATGGTTATTTTCAAATCTAAATATATATGTATGTATATATATGTAAATATAATATATATTATATAAGTAATATGTTATGTGTAAATATATATTTATGTGTGTGACTCTGACCAGAAGTCACTTGAGTCAAGAGGCTTTATGTTGGGTTAACAATGGTGAGTCCCTTCTAACTTATGCCAAAAACATTATACTCCAACCATCACAATGGTTTGCTACTAAATAACTCCTCAGGCAAAGGTACACTGGGCAGCCCCACATGATACCCAGTGGCACTGTGGTGCCAACCATTGGTCCTGACTATTCAAGACAGATTGGAAGGTATACTCTTAAAATCTCCTTAGATATAAGGACAAGTAAAAAAACCTTAGCATGTTCAACTAATTTACTGGTTTTAAAACACCAATGGACTACAAATGTTTTTCAATGGCAAGTCATATTACATAAAAACTAAAGGTTTGGGTAACACAGCTGAGGACATCTCCCTTCTAAATACTAAGATTTAAATGATGGGGAAGGTTATACAAAATCACATGGCTTAGGCATCCTCACCACAGCCCACGATGATGTATAATATATAATATAATATAATATATATGTTCCTGATAACTCTATAAGTGTCATCTGTTTCACAAGCCATATAGGAATAGATTCAGACCATGTCAGACACTACTGTGACATTCAATGAACAGTTCTGAGAGTGGATCTCAATCAGCTCACGCTCAGATGGTCCAGAGAGAATCTAAATTCCATCTACCTGGGTTCCCTCGAATGCTCTCCAAGGCCTGGAAGTCTACAAGAATGGAAGCCCTAAAGACGTCCAGTTTGCTGTGTGCCCACTTCCCCTTGACTCCTTGCCTTTGTTCTCTAGCCCCAACACTTTCTCAGGGACTGTCTTCCTGTACTCCTTATATTGATAAGGGTTAGGGTTATGGACTACAGCAGCTAATGGATAGTCCTCCCCTGGCTGACCTGAAACACGGGGGCCAATTCTCAGCCACAACAGGCAGCAACCAGTTATGGTGCCACAAAGGCCATCTCCAAAGCATCATGAAAGCCATGCGTATTCCTAGGACAAGGGATCCCCCTCCCCACAGCTCCTTCATCCCAGGTCCATACCTGTCTTCAGGACCACCAGGTGTGCAGCATCATCTCGGACATAGGAGACAGCAGCAATGTCGTGAATGGGCACCCTAAGAATAATATCCTCACCATCCCTCCAGGCTAGCTTGACGTTGTAGGCAGACAAGCTGAGCACAGCATCATGCTCCTGGCTCAGATGTCCAGGAAGCTGGTGAGCTCGCTGCAAAGAATCACAAGGCATAAGAAACACTGGGCCCACTGCACAGGGCCCGTCTCCAGAAACACAGCTCACGTCCACACACATTCCAGCTCTGAGTGAATGAGGACTGTTCCCCTCAGCACAGTGGCATTCACTCCATAGACACCAATGCATTCAAACCATCTGGGAGATCCTTGTGAAACTGCCTTCAGATCCAGACGTATAGATTATGGTCTGGAATCTTTTCAGACCGAATTTGAGAAATAGCTCCAAACCAGAGAATGGATCTGGAGAATAAAGGTTCAAGCTAAGGAACAATCTTTGTGGTCAAGACCCAAGTGTTCACATAATGTGACAGAACCGGGTCGTCACTCTCAGCCGTGAGAAAGTGAAGGACCAGTGACTGGTGCAGGGCAGGCTGGCGAGCACATGGAGGAGGGATGGTTACCTTTGCATTGTCTATGAAATGCAGGATTTCAGTCCTACTGGAAGGATTCAGGTATCCAGGAATGGACGTTAACTGACCTAAGTACTGCAGGAGAGGAGAGAAGACGTGTGATAAGAAGCAGAGTCAAGAGCACCACTGCTACCACAGAGCACAGAACCCAGGCCTGTCCTGAAGCCACATCTCCATCCTGGTTCTGATCTCACTCAAGTCTCCTGTACTGAGGACAACCGTGTCACATTTCTTACACTTCCACATTCAAGGCTGTTACCCTAAATCCTGCAAGGGCATCTCAGAGTAAATCAGTAGAGGGACAGCAAGTATTTCCTGCTTATTGTTGGGGCACTAGGTATATAAGCCAGGTGTGGCGGCACACACCTTTAATCCCAGCACTTGGGGAAGGAGGATCATCATGAGTTTGAGGCCACCCTGAGACTACATAGTGAATTCCAGGTCAACTTAGGCTAGAGGAAGCCCCTACCTTGAACCCCCGCCCCCAAAAAAGGTCAGCCCAGCTGAAAAAAGAACACAACAGATAAATGAAGTGTCATGGCTTGAATGTGTCACCCAAAACTCAGGTGTTGCAAACATCACCCTTTTAAAATATTTTTAAACTTTTTCATTTATTTATTTGGTGTAAATGTGAATGAGAGGTAGTGTGTGGTCATGTGATTACCATAGTGCATGTGTGTAAAGGTCAGAGGACCAACTTTTGGGTCAGTTCTCACCTTCCATCTCATTTGAGGCAGGGTTCAATTTCCCCAGCGCCCACCTAAAGCCAGGTGCACAAGGCGACGCGTGAGTCTGGAGTTCGTTTGCAGTAGCTGGAGACCCTGGCACATCCGTTCTCTCCCCCCCCTCTCTCTCTGTCTCTCACCCTCTCTCAAATAAATAAAATTTTTAAAAAATTAATAGTATTAGGCAAAGGAAGGGTAGGACTGCTTACAAAACAAACTTCTAGACACAAAACAGCCTTGATATTCATGATTTCACAGGTGGTTGATAATCCCTACACATTATGGGAGGAAAAGATGATGACACTGAAACAAAACAGAGACTAATTGAGAGGGGGAAGAGGTATAGGGGAGGGTGGAAGGGTGGAGGGAATCATAATGGTTTATGGTCTATAATTATGGAAGCTATCAATAAAAAGTTAAAAAGGGTAAGAATAAGGAAAAAGCAAAAAAAACATGAGTATTGAAAGAAATCAATAAACTATTGAAATATGACAAGTGCATCCAAGAAAACTATTTTGCTCTAGCTTAAACCACCCGGGAGGGGAACTATCCAGTTCCTACCCCTTCTAATCTTTCTGTCTTTAAGAGCAAGAAAACAAAACAAAGCCAAGACAATATAAGCCCAGGGACAGGACTATAAATGTGGCTTCCCACCCATCAACAGGCTCTTATTTCAACAGAAAAGAACTGCAGGTCTCGGGCCTTATTTAAGAAGGTATCTCAAGGGAGGACAAAAACCAGGGCACTAAAGAGAATATTAACTGCTAGTACGTACACCTAAAGGAAATACTAAACATGACACAAGTACCAAGCAAGCAACCACAAAACCTCACATTTAGGTACATCATGTCTAGATTTCAACAGATGACAAGGCAAAAATACCACTGGGAGAGACAGAGCAAGCAGCAAAACCTTAGCCATGGCAGACTAGGAATGAAAAGCAATGGTGTCAACACACTAAGGGATAAAACAGAAAACATCTGCAAGAAGAGATGGGCAATGTAAACGGGGAGACAGCACCACACTGTAGCAGCAAAGAAGAATGCCTTTCATGGGCTCATCAGTAGACAGGATAGGGCCAAGAAAAAAAAAATCAATGAGATTCAGGATATTCAAAAGAAAATCCAGAGACTGAAAAGCAAAAAGCTGTGGTAATACATGCTGGTAACCCTGGCACATGGGAGGCAGAGGCAGAAACATCAAGAGCTCAAGATCATCTTTAGCTACATAGTGAGTTTGAGGCTACCCTGGAGTATATGAGACCCAATCTAAAAAAATTAAAATAGGGCTGGAGAGATGGCTTAGTGGCTAAGGCATTTGCCTGCAAAGCCGAAGGACCCGAGTTCGATTCCCCAGCACCCATGTAAAGCCAGATGCACAAGGTGGCACATGTGTCTGGAGTTCGTTTGCAGTGACTGGAGGCCCTGGGGTACTCATTCTCTCTCTCTGACTGCCTCTTTCTCTCTCTCTAACTCTCCCTCAAATAAATAAATATATTAAATATATATATATATATATGTTTGTTTGTTTGTTTGTTTTCGAGGTAGGCTCTTGCTCTAGCCCAGGCTGACCTGGAATTCACTATGTAGTCTCAGGGTGGCCTTGAACTCACGGCGATCCTCCTACCTCTGCCTCCCAAATGCTGGGATTAAAGGCGTGCGCCACCACGCCCGGCTGTTAAGTATATTTTTAAAAAATAAATAAAAATTAAAAAGAATGAAAGAAACAGAACATCTCAGAACTGTAGGACAATTACAGGTAAATGAAACCAACCTAGATGAATGGATAAAGCGAACGTGGTGCTTATATACAGTTCAGCTGTTGGGGAAACATGAAGCAGCCAGGAGTGGGAGCGCAGGCTTTTCACTCCAGCACTCGGGAGGCAGATCTAAGAGGATCACCATGAGTTCAAGGCCAGCCTGGGACTACAGAGTGAGTTCCAGGTGAGCCTGGGCTAGAGGGAGACCCTATCCTGAAAAATGAAACAAAAAGAAAAAGCCAAATAAGGCAGATTCAGAAAGACAAAATGCGTTACATTTTTTCCTCATATGTGTAATCTAGACTTGTGTGACTATGTCTGTGTATGTGTGTGCCTGCGTATGTGTGCATGTAGTACGTAAAAGGGGGAAAGGAACCATGAAAGAGGAGGAAGAGCTATTAAGGAGGACAGTATTAAGAGAATACATGTGAAAGGGAACAATTTTGGAGAGAAAGTTGGTTACAGGGAGAGCAGTGGGTGACGGGGACAAATTAGACCAAGTATAATGACACTTATATATAGAATGTCATAACAAAACCATTACTCGTGGGGCATGGTGGCGCACACCTTTAATCCCAACACTTGGGAGGCAGAAATAGAAGGATCACCATGAGTTCCAGGCCACCCTGAGACTACACAGTGAATTCCAGGTCAGCCTGGGCTAGAGTGAGACCCTACCTCGAAAAAAAAAATTGGGGGCTAGAGAAATGGCTCACCGGTTAAGGCACTTGCCTGCCAAGCCTAAAGACTCCAGTTTGATTCCCCAGCACCCATGTAAAGCCAGATGCACAAAATGGCACATGCATCTGGAATCTGTTTGCAGCAGCTGGAGGCCCTGGCATGCACATTCTCTCTGTTTGTCTCTCTTTATCTCTCTCTATTTGCAAATAAATAAACAAAAATATTTTAAAAATATATATCTGCAAATAGAGAGGGAGAGAGACAGAAAGATGGATATAGCATGATTTCTTGCCACTGCAAACAAACACCAAGCACATGTGCCACTTTGTGCATCTGGCACAAATACATGGTATTAGAAAATTGAACCTGGTCACCAGGCTTTGTAAGCAAGTGCCTTTAACTGGTGTGCCATCTCTCCAGCCCCAATTCTCCTATCTTTATATGTCAAGTGCCTTGCTGAAACAAAACAGAATTATACAGGAATTTTCCTGGACTCCCCAAGGCCTGGGTTGACTACCTTGCTTTTTAGTGATATCCAAAATCTGGCCACCATTGTTCCAACTCAGGAGCTCAAAGACCACAGAAGACTCTTTGTTCATGCTGATATATGCCTTCACTCAAAAAAAATTTAATATATTTAGATATGCATATTTATTTATATTTTATATATAATACATATACATACACATATACATATATACACACATAGCGAGACAGACATTGCTATAAAACGTTTACATTAGTAGTAACTTTTTCTTGAGACATGGCTTCATGTGTCCCACACTGGCCTTGAATTTAGTATGTAGACAAAGATGACTAAAATTCTGATACTCAACTGGGCGTGCCTTTAGTTCCAGCACCTGGGAGGCTGAGGTAGAAGGATCATTGTGAGTTCAAGGCCAGCCTGGAGCTACAGAGTTCCAGGTTGTCCTGGGCTAGAGGAAGACCCTACCTTGAAAAAAAAAATTGGATACTCTTGCTGGATACAAGCATGTGCCATATGCCTGGTTTATGCAGTAGTAGAGATTGAACCACCCAGGGCTTCATGTGTGCTAGGCAAGCACTCTACCAACTGAGCTAGTTCTCCTGCATGCACACATGTTGGTGTATGTTTTGGGGTCGGGGAATGGGCTCAGTCTGTACTACAGGCTGGCCTTGAACCTGCAATTCTCCTGCCACAGCCTCCTGAATACTGGATTATAAGCATGAGTCCTCACACCTGGCAGTGAAATAACTTTTTTTTTGTTTTTGTTTTTCGATGTAGAGTCTCACTCTAGCCCAGGCTGATCTGGAATTTACTGTGCAGTCTCAGGGTGGTCTCGAACTTGTGGCAATCCTCCTACCCAAGTGCTGGGATTAAAGGTGTGCACTACCATGCCCGGCAAAAAACAACTTCTATCAGCAAAGAAAAATGACAGCGCTCATTCTTGTTCCACTTCCAGGTGGAACAAAGACCTCTCCTGGACAGTTCCCATGATGGCTTCCCTATTCCCTTGGTCGCTGGGCAATCCTGATAGCCAATTCTTTCTAGGCCAATGCCTGTCCAGCCCCAATGTGTGCTGTACTGATGACCACACAAGGCAAGTCAAGCCACATTTTACAAGAGCATGGCCATGATAAAGCACTGAGACAACGAGGGGACAAGCCAGTGCGCACGCCTTTAGTCCCAACACTCAGGAGGCAGGGGTTAAGAGGATCACCGTGAGTTCAAGGCCACCCTGAGACTACATAGTGGATTATAGGTCAGCCTGGGTAGACCAAGACCCTACCTTGAAAAACCAAAAACCAAAGCAAAGTAGAAAGTGTCGTTATCAGCACTTGCAGGGACTATGGCAAACAGCACTCACATAGAAAGTGGAGCAAGAAGTAGAGCACGTCAGCTGTTCCTAATTTGCTACTGCATCCAGTTCTACTTAGTTCACGTGTCATGTCTGCA
>PVHP010013126.1:0-41512 GCA_004024765.1 Zapus hudsonius | reverse complement strand
TACACCTGAGGCTATGGGGGGGCCTACATTCAAACCACCACAGGCACTCTTTACATCAAATGTCTCCCTGGTCCTGGAGTCTTCTGTCTTATTTTACAAAGAGATAATTGAGTTTTGGACATTCTTGAGAAGTCAGTTAAAAAACTTAGTGTTTGAAAAAATTTCATCTTATTTTTGATTTGTTTTGTTTTGCTTAAGACAGGGCTTCTAGCCACTGAATCCCTTCTTTCCAACTAGTCTCTCTTCTATTTTGATGCCATCATTTACCCCTCTTTTTTATTTTTTAAAATTTTATTTATTTATTTGCAAGCAGAGATAGTTAGAATTGGCAAGCAAGGACTCCAGCAGCTGCAACCGAACTTCGATTACATGGGCCTCGTTGTCTATCAGGCTTTCTGTGGGTACTGGGGAATCGAAAGTGGGTCCTTAGGCATTGTAGGCAAGTGCCTCATCTGCTAAGCCATCTCTCCATTTCTGAAAATAGTTTTTTGGTTTTGTTAGGCAATGTTGTTTAATTGTTTCCCATTCAATTTTTCAGTTGATGATAGCTTTTATTACTGTTTATAATTGTGATAAATTTTTCATTTTATTATGACAGTTCTTTAGAATTTACACATTTTGCAGTTATGTTCTTATATACATGCATATTTTGAGTTTCTGCCATTTTCAAAGATATTTAACCTTTTTAAAAAATTGTCCATAATGAGTTACATTATTTAGTGGGCAAACAATGAGTTGTTATCCCCAATTCCCTGTTGCCCCCCCATCCCCAATCCGCTGGATAACCTCCTCCATGGGTCGTCTGGATCAGTCCTTGTGGCAGGGGACCATGGATAGCCTAGTATTCAGCCATTTTCTCCTGGCCATGCCTCTGGATAATCTCCTCCACCACGGCTCTTACAATCTTTCCGCTCCCTCTTCCGCTCAGTTCCCTGAGTCGTGGTGGAT
This sequence comes from Zapus hudsonius, assembly GCA_004024765.1. Classification (NCBI taxonomy): domain Eukaryota; kingdom Metazoa; phylum Chordata; class Mammalia; order Rodentia; family Dipodidae; genus Zapus; species Zapus hudsonius. The sequence continues at coordinate 40,564 of PVHP010013126.1, read as the reverse complement.
GAGTATTAAGGCTGCTTTAATGTTGTGAGTTTATGGGTCTTTGTGTCGAAAATTGTTGGTTTCTGTCACCCTGGCTTATCCTGTGTTGGCTGTGGTTGTGGGTCCCTTGTTCATCCCGTCATTCTCTGCGGGGTTCCCTGTGGATCCTCCATGGTATGACTGTGGTGGCTCCTCTCTTGCCAGAATCTCAGCTAATGGCCTACGGTCGGTTGGTAGGGTTAGATGGGCCCCAGCTCTCTCGCTGCATCCTGAAAAATATGCTGGTTTTTGTAAGTAGTGTTTCAATGACAATATAGTGCCTTTTCTGCTTAGCTTCCAAATGACTCACATCAATAAATGACAAAATTGCTATAACTGCTCACTGAAATTACACCTCATGAACTCCCCCAAAACTGAGTTTCATTGAGATAGTTTTTTCTTTTTAAAATATTATTTATTTGTAAGGAGAGAGAGAGAGAAAGAAGAGAGAGAGAAGAGAGAGAGAGAGGGGAGAGAGAGAGAGGGGAGAGAGAGAGAGAGAGAGAGAGAGAGAGAGAGAGAGAGAGAACACTCCAGGGCCTCCCATCATAGAAAACAAACTCCAGGTGTATGTGCCACTTTGTGCATCTGGCTTTACGTGGGTCCTAGGGAATCAAACTGTCTGGTCCTTAGACTTTGCAGGCAAACACCCTAACCCCTGATCCATCCAGCCTCTGAGCTAGTTCTTCAGAGCACTGATTCCTTTAAACACCCCTTCTATCGTGTCTCATCTTCTTTGGTGGTTGGGAGACCTGAAAACTTCTATGGGTAACATCATACTCAGTTTCTTCAAAGGTAACTATTAGATTTGTTAACCTAGAAGCACTATGAACTGAAAAGATGTGTGTGTGTGTGTGTGTGTGTGTGTGTGTGTGTGTGTGTTCACACACACACAGTCCCAGTTGAAACATGGCTCAGGGGAGGAGGGCCCAGATGAGTTGAGTAGGTAAGGAAGACTTCACTGAAGAGGCCTCTCTTGACACGTGCCTGGTGCTCTAGTTGTAGGCAAACCTTTTACCATCATCTCTTGCTTCTGCCACCGCTGGGTGTTTGGCTGGTTTGGCTGCCGATGGTGTGGATGGGCCGGATTCTTCTTCGGCTGTGGAAGTCTCATTACCATGACCGCTGTGAGCTTGGATCGATACCTGAAAATCTGCTACTTATCTTATGGTAAGTTGGAAGGTTTCTCGTTCCTGACGCTCAAAGCTGGAAGGATGATGGAGTGCCAGAGCTGGACATATTTTACACAGTTAACCAATAAAGACTGTCAATAACCTCAGCGACCAAGAGTTTTTCTACTAATAGCCTATCTTGTTCTAGCATATATTTAAGGAGTTAATCTGTGTCGATGCAGACTTCTTATTTGCTGTTCATTTTATTTTTCACTTTTGATTGACAATTTCCATACATGCACATAGTATACTTTGATCACAATCCCCTCCCATTACCTTCTTTTGTTTCCCCTCCCCCTCATCCCTAGCCACTGAACTTCTATTCAAATAGTCCCTCTTGTATTTTGACATCATTTTTTGACGTCTTCACCATACATGACAGAATCAGCTTTCTTATAGCATTCCTTTTACAATAACGTCTACCTGTAAGAACTGTCACTTTCTATTAGAAAGCATGTGTCTACCACATTTTGCGATGCAAATTAAACCCCATCATGCATGCTAGGTGTGAGATGTTTAGATGTTTTAATGACTCAGTACGTGTAATTATAAGAACAGTTGTTTGTGATTCTCCCTTAGGACTCAGTCTTCCTCTGATTTCAGAGATGAGAAATTCCCAAATGTTCTCCAAGTTTAGAGAGCCATGCAGCTGCTTCTGCATGAAAGGACATACATTCAGAAATATCGCTCCACAGGTTCTTTGTGGTGTTGGTAGGTAGAAGAATGACTAAGAATCGGTGAGGGGTGAGACAGCAATAACTAAGTTCTCAGAGCCTATTTATTTTTAAGATTAGACTGTACTACTGGTCAAAAATAATTTCTAGGACTTTTGCTTTTTGGAGTCCTAGAAATGTATTGAACCATAAAGAAAAACTTTTGGGCACTTACTTTTAATATTAAGAAGCAGACCTAACCAGGGAATATACATCCTTGGTATAAATCTGCTTGCATTGTTAGTCTATTAATTGGAATGTCTGGAGATGGAACACGGCCAGGGAACTAAGTGGGAAAGATGTCTTCAGCAGGGTAGATTTTCCCCATAGGGTTTGTATAACTTCTCAAGATTGAGGAGACTGTACACTGAGGACAGAGGGTTGTGAACCACTGTCCTCATGACTCAGCATTCATCAATAGAATACATCCCTTTTCCTAAACATCAAAACTTCCAATAAAATAGCTTGAGTCAGAATTTCCCGGAAGATAAAAATATGCAATTACACATATTTTGAATGACATCAGAGTCTAATTCTTTCCATTATCTTATTTTTCATCATGCCAACCAGATTTTTAATTGAACCATCAATTTTCTAGACCAGAAGGCAAAAAGCTCAGCTTCCTGAAAGCATTTGAGGAATAGTAAACCTTCATGTCTCTGTTTTAAAGGATACCTTGAGGTTAAGCTTTGTGTCGACAAGGAGGGAACGCTTTCCACCACCAGGATCTGCGTGGGAAACGTAGATGTGCTTAGCTACTTCTAAGGCTGAGCCTCAGTGGTATTTCTTCATTGAACCTGGTGCGATAGGAAACCTTTCACACAGTGTCCTAGTAGGTTGGAATTTAGAAGGTCAGTTGGGGACATGGAGACCGTTCCGCCATGTCATGTGGTAAAGTGTTTGAAGGCATCCCTAGAGATGACCATTTGGTCTCTTCTTGAATAATTCCAGTGACCAGTGACGGGGAGCTTACTACTGCATAAGGCAGCCCACTCTCTGATTGGTCTGCTCTCATTGTTACATTGTTATTCCATATTGAGACAAAACTGCCTCCCAGTAACCTCCACCCATTGGTCCTAGTTCTGACTTCTGGAGCAACACAGAACCCATCTACTAATCTCCTCCTTCCTGTATTGACAGCCTTTCACCATATTGGCATGTAAGTATTAAACATCTCACTAAAGCACCATGAATGTTATACGTGTATGCCTCTGCACATTTTCATAACAATATGTGATGATCTCTGCCAGTATGTTGCAATGCATTCCAATGGATATTCAAGAGCTGACATATGTTGTGGCTACCTGATTGCTACCTTCACTTGGTTGGGCTTGAGAAAGTTGCATTTCATGATACAAAATGCCATGTATTTGAAAAAAAATGATGGAGACAATAAGACACTAGAGACGGTCGCAAGAGTAAACCTTCATGTTTACTTCGTTCAGCTTCCCAGCTTACAGAACAGGCCGGTGACACTATTTCATTTAACCTTCATCAAGACCTAGAAGCAATCTGTTACCTCGTCTTTTCCTGGTAGGAACACTGGACATTCAAATACTAGACGTAGAAGAGTTATGGTCTGACTGATTTAAATCTCACATTATCCGAAGCAGATCCCGAGTCTATGTGGAGGAAATCACTTAGCTTTTATTCAATGTATTTTGAAATATCTTCTCTGCTACCATAAAACCAAAGCAGTAAGTAGCTCTCCCCCTCCTCTTCCCCCTGCCTGGACATTTTCTTGCCAAGTGATGAGGTGTGAAGGTGATTTCCTTTGGTGACTGTAGCACAAGGTACAGTTGTCTTTGGCTTTGATGATTGGATTGAACTTTGAAAATGACCATTATCTCTAGCTATTTATTTATTTCTTCTTTTACTCCTTTAGATCATGGCACAGTTTCTTCTTGGAATTCTCTTTGGGCTTGGTAACGAGTGCTGAAAAGCAGAGCTTTTATTTTTTTTAAACATTTTAAAAATATTTTCATTTATTTGTTAGCAAGCAGAGAGCAAGCAAGAGAGAACAGAGATAGAGAGAGACAGAGAGAGAATGGGTGCACCAGGGCCTCTAGCCACTGCAAATGAAGTCCACATGCATGTGCTACTGAGTGCATCTGGCTTTACCTGGGTACTGGCCATCTCTCCAGCCAGTATTTACTTAGTTATTTAAATTTGTCTCCTGAAAACATTTTTCAGAATTACTTTTGCAGAAAATGCTGCAATCTCATTAGATCCTCTGCCTCTCCCACCATGGTTGTGAGCTCCGATGTCCTGTGAATGATGCTTGAAGACTCCACCCCCCCTCCTCAGCTTCCCGTCACAGTGTCAGGATCCTCAGCCGCCCACCCCACACAGCAGGCTCTTAGGAAGACTAAGGGATCACAAATACAGCGGCTTTTAGGAAGAAGGGTACTCTAAAGACAGAAGCAGTGCTTGGTGGTTTCTTGCCTCCGGGGAAGGATTCTCCCAGGATCCTTGGATTACCCACTAACTCATACTTTTGAGATGTTTTCCCAAGATCCTTCATTGTCTTCAGCATCCTCTCCTCTATGTCCTGTCCGCTTTCCTAGTCTCTGCTGCTTTTCCCTCCCAGAGCTCCTAGGTACCCAGAGAAAGCTTTCCCTGTGAAAACTTCCTCCTGGAGAAAGGCCCAAGCTCTGGATCTTCCTCCTCTCACTTCACTCTTCCCCAGGCTTCAATTACCTGCCCACGTCTCCCAGCATTCAGTGGAATAAATCTTTGGATGTGGAGTTTGACATATCGAGGGGAGGTATTTGGGTATAGGGCAGATTACATTGGGGTAATGCTTTTCTCCTGCCCCCAGGGGTTTGGCTGAAGAGAAAACATGCCTACATCTGCCTGGCGCTCATCTGGGCCTATGCTTCCTTCTGGACCACCATGCCCTTGGTGGGCCTGGGGGACTACGCACCAGAGCCCTTCGGAACCTCGTGCACCCTGGACTGGTGGCTGGCCCAGGCCTCAGGTTGGGGTCAGGTGTTCATCCTGAGCATCCTCTTCTTCTGCCTCTTGCTCCCAACGGCTGTCATTGTGTTCTCCTATGCGAAGATCATTGCCAAAGTTAAGTCCTCTTCCAAAGAAGTAGCTCATTTCGACAGTCGGATCCATAGCAGCCATGTGCTTGAAATGAAACTGACCAAGGTAACTGCAGCCATAACTTATAGAAGTGTTTTCTGAACAATCAAAACTTCAAATGGCAAAAGCGATAGGGAATGCTGGAACTGGGGGAGTTTAGGACTGGGAGAACCTGTTTATGTGCTTCTAGACTTTGTTATTGTATATCCAAAGCCTTTGTGGTATCTCCTCTGTCCGTGCTCCTCCTAACCTGAACACACAATTTTAAATATCTACTAAATGTACTAAATGTGCACAATGGATCAACTGGGATTATTTTCTTTATTGACTAGGATATATATATATATATATCATATATATATATGATGTCACACATTATATAATACCTCATAGTTTTCAATCAATTTACATGGACTTCAGGTGGATATCATTAAAAATATCTGCCATCCAAATTATTTATAGAGGGAGAGTTTACTATATATGCTTCCTAAATGGAAGTTTGTCTAAAATAAAAACAATTTCTATTGGGTTGAGTCCATTGATAAATGTTGGTTTCAGAGTTGATAGCTCTTTAAATATTATAGTATAAAGAAAACACGCACAGTTTGACAATGGACAAGGGTTTTAATCCTGTGACCATGTTTGGGACCCAGTCAGATCCAATCTCTAGCTTCCTTGAATCTCTCTTTCCTCACTTGTGTAACCAGAATAGTAGCATTTATCTCTTTGAGCTGTTGTGGAGATCCAATAGCTAAAATGTTATTCTGTCGCTCAGTACCTAATGAAAGTGAAGAAATTGTAGTTTCTTATTTGCCTTAAATTCTTTAGAAATCTCTCCACCTTCAGGCTCTCTTGACTCTTTATTGGGAATTTTAGAAGACTTACATTTCATATTAAAGATGTATGCACAACATCATCAAACTCTGTATTAAATATTAGTGCCTCCTAATTTCTCTCTATTATTTAAAAAATCAAATGCAGATTGAAGTTCAGGTCTTTCTTTCCCTGTTCCAGTCCATCATAATACTGATTTCTGTCTAGTGTCCCTACGCTCCATTTTGGAGAGCACTGGTCTCAGAAACTCTAGTAACCTCTTGCATTCCAGGGCACAGGTGGCTTCTTCATAACTCATGGTCTCTGTTTCCCTTGCCAAATTGCAGAGTTTTGAAGCTCTGAAAAGATTGATGACATCACTCCAAATTTATACTGGTATAAATACAAAATACAAAAACCAGGAATCATGATCATGTCTGTTTGCTAGTTGGTTGTAGACAAATAATTTCATAAAATGTAGCATCTTGGATTCGCTTCTCTATTTTTAGTTCTACTCATCTCTTATCTGTGCTTTGTTTTTCAGCATGTGTTTCTCTCTCTCTCTCTCTCTCTCTCTCTCTCTCTCTCGGCACAAGTGTGCCATGTTTTGCATGGGGAGGTCAGAGGACAATTTTCTGGAGTTGGTCCTCGCCTTTCAGCTCATTTTGAGAGAGTCTCTCACTCTTTTTGTTCACTGTGATGAGTTCTCCAGGCTAGCTGGTCCAGGAGCTTCCAGGAAATTCTGTTTCTGCCTCCTATATTGTCATGGGAACGCTGGGAAAACAGAAGCCATGCATGGCTTCCAGCTTTTACATGGGGCCTGGGGTTCTGAACTCAGTTACTTAGGCTTGCATGGTAAGCGCTTTATCCACTGAGCCATCTCCCCAGCCCTACCTGTGATTCTTTACAAAAGAGATATTTAGTCCAGATAAATTAATTTTTGGTTGCATTTAATGTGGCAGCTGCTATTTTAGGAACCAGGTGAACTCATCAGCGATACAATGCTTTCTGTCAACAGTTTATAGCAGAATGCTCAGGGAAGCAGTCAGTGTCCATCACACTAGTGTGGACAGCTGTGTACCTTGACAAATCACAAAGCTACTGGAAGGTCACATGATATGCTCCTTTCTTCTTGTCCTCCATAATGGTGTTATGGGCTGTGAGAGCCTTCGTTAGTGTTCAGTTCATCTGAGTCCTGATTCCCATGAGGCCTTCTAGTAGTTTTTCATCATTTTCCCTTCTGCTACTTGAGAAGCTCAATTTGACCCATCCACATTCTAGTATCTTCTTTTTGTATCTTTCAGGCTTGCCAACTTGTTCAATCAATACTTCAGAAGCTCATTATACCTATGATCAAGCTCAGCACATATGATTTAGTATTATTTTTTGTTATCATTCTGTTTAACATGGGTGTTGTCATAGTCAGCTTCAGCTGATTGGATGAACCTCCAAACCAGGCACAGTTTATGTGAGGAAAAAGGGATTTATTTGAAGCTTCACAGATCCAGGAGACAGAGAGAGAGAGAGAGAGAGAGAGAGAGAGAGAGAGAGAGAGAGAGAGAGAGAGAGAGAGAGAGAGAGAGAAACCACACATCCCAAAGCAGGGACACTCAGCAGCCAAAACATTAAGAAATCCAGGCAGAACTCAGACTGCTCTCTACATATCTGAGGCTAGAATCCAGATCTGCCCCAGTAACACCTTAGGGCTGAACCTTAAGATCTGCCCACAGTGACACCTCCTCCAGCCAGGAAGCTGGAGAAATGCTTTTAATAAAACTGAATCTATTGGGGGACATCCATTCAAATACCACATTCCACACCTGGCCCCCAATAGATTCATAACCCTCTCACATGATCACATGATGAGTTAGTACTCAGGTTTCTGAGGCATCCCTATCAGAAAGCCTTCATGACTGTCCGTAGATCCCCAAGTCCTCATGCTACAGGCCATCAAAGCACTTGGCATGTTGCCTGTAGAGGCATTTGTCATGCTGAGTCATTTTTTTTCCTGAGACCTTTACCTCATGGTGAAGGCAAGTGCTAACCATGTGTGATGCTTGCTTCGGCATCTTACAGCCTGGCACCTGTTAGATGTCAATCATGACCATTTGGATGAATACATAATTAAGTAAGTTAATCTGATTACCTTGATGGCACATGGCTTGAGTGTCTCTGTCCCTTTAGTACCTTTAATTTTTTCCCCAGTGACCATGAACTGTTCAAAACCTCTTAAACTGCAGTTAACTTTAGGTCCCTCAGCACTCCCCATCTGTACTGCCTATCGAATGCAATTTATCAATAAGGTCAGGTGACTCCCAACGTGGACTCTGAAGACAGTTTGTGAGAAAACCAAACCGTCTTGCTCATTTTTGAACCATTTATTTCCTTTAGTTCTTCTTAGCTATTCTTCAGTGTCACTTCCCAGAGAAGAATTTCAAAATGGAAATTCAGGTCATCCTACAAACAGGTAATGTTTCAGTGAAGCATTTCTTCTTGGAAATGGTCAAATATTTAATTAATTTACAATTATGTGCCTATTTTTGTGGTCATTTGCTCAGTGCCTCCCTAAGTGCAAGTCAACAGGACCAGTGGGAAACCTTTCTCATCACTTTGTCTCTCCCCCCTGCCATGAGCACCTGCCCCTAACATGATAAACATATATATATATATATATATGTATATACATATATATGTATATGTAATGTCAGTTTTCTTGTTGCTGCACAAATAATCTGACCAAAAGTGGCTTACAGACTTAAAGGGATGCTCCATGTTGGCAGGGAAAATGATGGCATGAGCAGAGGGGTGGACATCACCTCCGCCACAGCACTGCAAACAGCAGCAGGAAGGTGTGCCAAACACTGGCAAGGGGAAGCTGGCTATAACACCCATAAGTCTGCTCCCAACAGCACATCTCCAACAAGGTACCAATACCAAAAGTGCCACCAGCTTGGGATCAAGCATTCAGAACACATTAAGTTCATGGGAACACCTGGATCACACACACGCGCGCGCACACACACACACACACACACACACACACAGTTGAAGGAAAGACATATTGCATCGAGGAAAGACATATTAGATCAGAGTGACTTAATGACATGAATTTCCATCTAGTGTTCATTTCCAGTTTTACCATTAGCCTTCTCAGAGGTCTTACGTGATCCACATTTATTATTGATTTTGGTTTCCGGTGGCTGAAGCCTCTGCTAAGGAATTTTTATGCGCCAGCATAACAGGTGCATGCCACCACTCCTGGCATTTATGTGGGTGCTGAGATCCAAACTCATGTTCTCAGTCTTGCCTAGCAAGCGCTTTACTGATGGAACTGTCTCCTCAGCCTTTAAATAACATTTAAAATTTTTAAAAAAGTTATTTATTTGCAAGGAGAGAGAGAGAGAGAGAGAGAGAGAGAGAGAGAGAGAGAGAGAGAGAGAGAGAGAGAGAGAGAGGGGGGGGGGGCATACCTGGGCCTGCAGCAAATGAACTCTAGATATATGCACCACTGTGCATCATGGCTTTACAGGAGTCATCAAACCCTGGTCTTTAGGCTTTGCAGGCAAGTGCCTTAACTGCTGAACCATCTCTCCAGCTTCTTTAAATGAATTTTAATTGACTTAAAAGCTCCAAGATTGTGTGAAAGTGACTGCACGAGCTCAGTTATTTGAAGGCTGGTGGTGGTAACTTACACTAGCAGCAGCTGGCCTCACTAGCTGAGTGTTCTTCAAGTGGCATCTTCCCTCCTACAAGCCTGAGCCCACCTGTTAACGAGCAGCCCTCCCACAGCACCCCGTTTTGTTGAATAGATACTTGTTACTCTCCTCTTGTTCTTTTAAAACAAGCTACTGTCCAGTCAGGGAATTTTGTTTAGTTATAGACCCAAATTCCCAAACCCAGATGAGCAGAGGGACATGGCCTAATTTGCCTCCTCATTTTTTTCATCACAGCCTTTACTTGTTTGTAGAGCTGTGGTATTTTAAGATTTGAGAAAATTGCAACTGGAAAGTGTGGAATTCTCTCTCTCTCTCTCTCTCTCTCTCTCTCTCTCTCTCTCTCTCTCTGACATATGAACTTGTGTTTTCTGTTTGGATCACATTCAGGATTAATAGATGGAAGATGCATCCGAGATCTCAGACAAGTTTTCTTCATAAGTTTATGGAGGAGAGGATGAGACACTTGGCCATAGTTGTGACTCTGTAGATAAAATGGAAGAAAGAATCTCTTTAAGTAGATGAGCTCAGATTGTTGAATGACTTAAATTCTTCGAAGGGAATCTGGCAGCAAATATCACCACTTTTATTTTTTAAAAATATATTTATTTATTTGCAAGTAGAGAGAGATAGAAAGAAGGGATACAGACAGAGGGAATAGGCATGCCAGGGCCTCCAGCCATTGCAAATGAACTCCAGATACACGCACCACTTTGTATCTGGCTTTACGTGGGTACTGGGGAAACGAACCCAGGTCATTTGGCTTTGCAGGCAAGCACCTTAACTGCTGAGCCATCTCTCCGGCCCACCACCTTTATGTTTACCTGTATAGAGTCAAAGGAGCCTGGTCAGTTTTCCCATTTTTGTATCTCTCTCTCTTTTCTCCCGCTCCCTCCCTTCCTTCCATCGTTTCCTTTCCTTTCCTTTCCTTTTCAATACAGAGTCCCATTCTAGAACTCAGACTGACCAGGATTCCACTATTTATCCCAGGCTGGCTCTGAGTTCATGGCGATCCTCCTGCCTTGGCCTCCTCAATGCTGGGATGACAGGTGTTAGCTGTCCTTGGTATTTTCACCTTCTACTTGTGGCTGGTAATGTCAGCGACAGGCATGCTCACATGACAGTCTCTGAAATGGTATTTTACTATCTTCTAGTTTCATCTTTCTCTGGCTGGGGGCAATCCATGTACTTGTTAAGTAGACTCAAGGCAGAAAACCTCAAACTTTTCACCCAACCGCATGCTCCCGGTAAGCAGGGCAGCACCTTCCTGCACCCCTTTCTGTCAGAGCACTGATGTAGGACCTCTTGTGACCCGAGTCACTGAATCCTCTCTGCTACAGGGCCCGACTTGCTCTTCATGCCACTCCATGTGGTTAATGATGGAGCATGAATTCCACCCCTGCCAGTTAGTTTCACACTGATTCCTCGAGCTCCTCTCCTCTCCCTATCAGGGCAAAGGAGACTGGTGGGTGGATCTGGGCTTCTTCTGAACCGGTCTTGAGCACAGTAACAGGGACTTCGCTCACCAGAACAATGATCGTAGATCCACAGTATGTCACCGCTGGTCACTCTTCACTCTGCTCTTCCTCCTTAGAACCCGTGCCTGCCGTGATGGTTCAGGGTCTCAGGTCGGGAAGTAGTGCCGTGTGCAACACTGAGAAGTCACATTCAGCTCTGTTAGCCTGTCACTGGCTGGAGCACTTGGAGACTTTGTGTCACTTGGTACCAGCTGAGATGGAGCTGGGGACCACGGAGAGTCCCAGGTCCTCTCGGGAAAGGTTTATTTCAAATCAGCTGAGCTGCTGATGTGTAAATCTTTCGAAGAAGCTAAATACACAGTCTGAATTTCCTCCCACAAAAGCTGCCTAATTTAGGAATTTGAAATTTTACTGCTTTGTCAGTGAACCAAAAGGCAGTGTTAAAAGTGAGGTATTTTAAAAATTAAACAATTTAGAGAAAATTGATGAGTACTGGCAACTTTGTTAGAACTGAGGTTAAGGATATTTGGGAGGCAAATTTCAGAAAACAGAAACGAGGACAGTTGAAATAGGATCAAATATGGGGCAAATGATGAAGTTTAAGCTGATTCTAATCTAAGTAGAAAGTTCTGGAAAAATGGAGTATAACAAGAAAGTTTTGGAAACTTTAGTGAAGTAGATCCCAGAACAACTTCAGATAAGGTCCAAGAGCTGGGAAGATGGCTCAGTGCCTACAGGCACTTGCTTGCAAAGCCTGCCAGCCTGCGTTTGATTCCCTTTTGTCCACATAAAGCCAGATGCACAGAGTGGCACATGCGTCTGGAGTTGGTTTTCAGTGGGAAGAGGCCCTGGCATAACCATTCTCTTTCTCTGCTTGCAAGTAAACAAATAAAAATATAAAAAAATGAGTTCAGAGACAGTGAATGTTTGTAATTATAACTTTGTATTCAGCCACAAGATAACTTACAGTATCTCATACATCTAATCTTTCACCCTCCTTTAGCTGTAAACTTGGTTTCTGCTCATTGGGGTTTGGAGTTTATTCTAAACTCAGAAAACCCACAATGATTCACTTACTTTGGGTATTTAAAATGACAGGATATTAAATCTTTCTATGTCCTTTCAAAATGATAATGCAGTACAAATAGTTTAAGTCTTCTTGTTCTGCGTGCAATTCTTATAAAAGTAGAAAATGTAAGATACAGAAAATATTGTGGACTAAAAGTACTCATCCGTTTTTTGGTCAATGTCCTTGGCAACAATACAGAAAACGGCTACTGAGATACAGTAAAATCACCCTGTGGCTCATGAAAGAACCAAGCATGGGGCCACGTTAAATCCTTATGCATCGGCTCTAGAAAGCTTGATTTATGTAGCTAATGTTTATCTAGGGATTCAGAAAAAGGAAGGTGCCTTGCAGTGCACTTTGCATTTGCATACAGAGGTCACGTAGACCAAGCCAGGTAACGCTTTCTCCTGGGTGGGTTTCTGTGGGAGAGCTGGTGTTCAATGGCAGAAGGTAAACTGCTAAGCAGAGGGGAGAGTGTTAGATCAGGCCACTGGAGCAAGGCTGCAGGTCAGGCACACTTGCAGGACAGACAGGAGTTCTGGGCTCACCCTGTTCATCTCTTGGTAACAATGTTGGCGCTTTGAGCAATGGAACAAAATAAATACTATTAAGGTTTTCCTTACCTGGATTTAATTCTGAGAACGAGCTTTTGGAATTTTTAGACTGTGAGACACGAGGACAGCGTTCCATGCTTCAGTGTGTGTGTGTGTGTGTGTGTGTGTGTGTGTGTGTGTGTGTGTGTGTGTGTGTTTCTGGGGATGGGACTAAGGAGCTCACACATCTAAGCAGGTGTCCTGCCCTGAGGCCCATGCTGCATCCTTATCCATCCCACAGAGGGGGATTTCCAGGGCAAATGCTGCACCTTGGGCCGCAGACCGACGCTTCGGCTCATACCCTGTGTGCAATCATTGTGCTGTTTGTAAACGTATGGGAATGCCCACTCATGACTTTATTGCAAGAAAAACAAAGCATCCACAAATATTGTTTCTTCTTATTGCTCTTGATGAAATATTTATTTCTTTATCTTGATCCAATACATAACTTTTCAAGGCCATGGTATTAGGAACTGTTGCTATCTTAAAATTTTTTTGTTGCTATCTTTTTAAAAGTTATGAGATGTTAGAAACATAATAATGTGTTCTCTGATAGCATTTTTCTTTTTAAAAATATTTTATTGATTTATTTATTTGAGAGAGAGAGAGAGAATGCCAGAGCCTCCCATCTCTGCAAAAGAACTCCAGACACATGTGCATCTGGATTTACATGGATACTGGCAAATCGAACCCAGGCCTTCACGCTTTGCAAGCAGATGCCTTTAACCACTGAGCTAGATAGATGGACCCAGACCTGATATTCTTAGGTTTTTGGGAACTCAAAGACAAAAGTGAGATCCACTTTTGAAATCTCATCGGTGAATCTGATTAAATTCCCTCTTTCTATTATGGTAGTCAGGGGTATTAGTCTTCTGATTTGTCTGATCTGAGTCATGTGATACCTATGGCATGGACTTCACAAACTCCTAGGGGGTAGAAGGAATTCTAAAGTAGAAGATGCATTGCTAGGATTAAAATGAATGCACACTTATGTGTGAAACACAACCATACACAGAGTACCGATTTGGGTATAGTTGCATATTATTTTTTTATGGAGAGAATATTCTTGTATATTCTAACAGCATGAGATCACTTTGAAGTTGGTGTACTCTCAAGGAGGCCTGAAATAGCTCTCTTAAGATAAAAACCAAAGCTTTCGCTTCATCTGCCAATGCTAGCATTCTAATTAAAACTCCCCACATTTCTTGTTTAGATGCTCGGCTAAGCAAATCTGCTAAGAGCGGCAATTCTGAGTGGGCAGGGATGTGTCTGCTGTCCTCATTTCTCTATCCTCCACACCAAGTATAGGCGATGCTCAGTACATCTTGTTGGCTGAGTGAATAAACCTGTTATTTCCTACACTTCCCATGGATTAATATTCCCTTGTTTCTAGCTCATAAACTTCCTGGCCTCCCAAAGCATGTAGACTTAAATGCAAATTCACTGATGTGTTTTATACAACCCCGAACACAGGGCTATGACCTCAGTAGCCTCTTCCCTGCGCTGCTTTGTGACATCAAGGTGAAATGCTGATTAGTTTCCCTTCAAACCCCATTCTCTTGTCTATGCCTTCACTCATGCTTGTTTCACTACTATTACGTCAGTTTGCCAAAGTGCAGGGCGTAGAACATCCTCCATGAAATTCTCCTCATTTGGTCTAATGGAATATCGTCTTTTCCTCCTCTGAGCTGGCACTGAAATCATGTCAGCCTTGAACTACAGTTATTTGCACCTAGAGGGGGATAACTCAGCTACTAAAACCTACTCCTGTATACCAGAGCACTTGGCTTAGTATCTTTCCCAAAGCATGTACTTGAAAGGATTTTCTGACTGAAACTAAGATAACTAGAAAGGGTCAGGTGGGTCCTTATGGTTAGGATTGTATTATTAATGGGCCTGAGTTGGACATGGTGAAAATTTGTGAGGGTTTTAAAAGTTGTATTTCTAATTATTCTTTTGTTTGAACATCAGAGAGCCTCCAAGTTAATTATAATTTTGTAACAAAGAAAATTACTTTTCTGGAAAAGTCTCATTTATACAACTGTGCTATGTTGGCTGAATCTCATTGGCTCTTTTCATTTTTTTACTCTAGACCCTGTGACTTTCCATGATCTGAGCTTCAAACTTGTGAAAAACTTTAGCCAAAAGAAATACTCTTTAATAGAAATCTCTGATGAAAATGCATATTAGAATTTCAAGCCAGGGCAGAGTGTCTCAGTTTCCCGAGGCAAATTTAAAATTTCATCAAGGTGAACACATTTTCCACCACGTCTTTAAGCAAATGTGGGTTGAGAGCTCTGCAAAGCTCGGGAGAACTGCTGTGTTTTTAGTGTGATCTCTTGCCCAGAGTGTAGACAAAATCTGATAGTGATATTATAGTTATACTTTGGGTCTTAGGGTCCATTCACATTCTAAAGTGGTGAATGGATAGGATTTGGTAAATGGGATAAAAATTGTAATAACTCCTGGTTAAAGGTCTCAGAATTCCATATGAAGTGATTCCTAGGGGCAGGATAAATGGAGACATAAAGGTAGACTTTATTGGAGGTGAAGTGACTTGCCCTTTCTCCACAGCTGTCATTTGCTCTTACCGTTCACCATTTCTTTTCATGATAACAATCTGCTTTCTCTGGTCAGGTGGCGATGTTGATTTGTGCTGGGTTTCTGATTGCCTGGATCCCATATGCAGTGGTCTCAGTGTGGTCAGCTTTTGGAAGGCCGGACTCCATCCCTATTCAGCTCTCTGTGGTGCCAACTCTACTTGCAAAATCAGCAGCCATGTACAATCCAATCATCTACCAGGTCATTGATTACAAATTTACCTGTTGCCAAACTGGTGGTTTGAAAGCAACCAAGAAGAAGTCTTTGGAAGATTTCAGGTAAAATTCTAGAAGCTAGAAATCAACACTATTTTATTTATCATGGTGGTTTACACCACTTGGTTTGGAGCTCAGCATCTAAGGAGTTGGGTCAGGAGGATTTTATTTTCTATTTATATCACAATTCCTGAAACCTTTATACTGTATGTAGAGGTTGGATGTTGGATTAATCATGAGAAAAGGAATCTAATTTTAAATTTTGATCCTGGAGCCATCACTGTGTCAGAGTAATCACTATGATTAATGTCTCCAAACTTCCTTCTTAGGGACTCATTGCTGGGACAAACACATGACCACATTCAGCTTATGGGAGGAGTGAGTCTATTTCAGCTTACAGTTTTCAGGGGAAGCTTCACCTTGGCAAGGAGAATAGGGCAGGAAATAGCCTGAGATAGAGCTGGCTAGCACTGGCCAGCTGGGCTGGTAAACCTCAAGGGTGACACACCTCCTCCAGCAAGGCTCCACTTCCCAACTTGCCACCAGTTGGGGACTGAGTAGGAGGCTTGATGACCAATACATGAGATGATGGAAGACAGTTCATATTCCAATCCCCACAGGGACCAAGTCCATTTCTCTCCAAGAATACTATTTCATAAAGCATTGCTCTGTAATAAGATTTCACAGCATAACGATTTTTTTTAGTTTAGGGACATCAGAACTCTTAGCTAAAGCATGGGATTCAGGCAGGGGTAGGGGAGAAAGGACATGACGTTTTTCTTCTCTGTGTCAGGCTCTATTATTTTATACTCCCAGAGTCTGAAGTTATTATTTCTCCTTGTCACAAGGAAACAGGTTTGAGTAAGGTGAGGGTTTGATAAGTTGCTCATCTTTACACATCCGGAAAGTAGCAGAGTAGGGGTTTCAATTCAGGGATTGTATCTCAAAGTGTATGTTCTTCTGTCCACACAGCCTCTGCTACCAGAGGACAGGAGGGCTTGAGAACACACCATTGTTTTTCTTCAAGGTACAAGTCTCAGGGAGAGGGAAGAGCTGGGAATGACAGGGTCTTCTGAATTCACTCAAGACTATAGTCTTTGAGTAAAAAGTGGAGTATCTGTCTCAAGTCCATGTGCTACAGGAATAGAGCAGGTTCTTTGAGCCCCTTTAATTCTTACTCAATTAATGTGTAGATATTTTCTCAATACTTTTGTCCTTGAATTAGTAAGGGGGCAATGAAGGAAAAAAATAGCTACAGGAAGAGGCAGAGCTTTGTTCTGTTCTCCCCCTCTGCTTTTGTTTCTTTACTATGTGCATAAATGCTCAAATGAAGATGGTGAAAACATCCAAAGGAAAGGTGGCATCACCACCTGGGATTGCTGTGATGGTAGGGAAAAGAGGAGCTCCAATTTGAAAATAGAAGAGACTGCTTAAGATGGCTAACTCAATTTCTTTTTTGTGGGGCACATTAATTGCTTAGGACCTACAACTAGGATTAGCTGATAACAGTGAGAACTTATAACACTAAAGCAAAATGGATGAATGAGAAGGCTCTAGGTGACAATTGCTGGTGACTCTTGTATTGTTAGTGGTTAACTTCTCTGATGGATTGAGCTGATACATTTAAATGTTAAATGCATATCTTTAGGAAGCAATAACACTTTTCCCTTATTGGGTATGGATACTTTATTATGAATGCAGGTAGAGAGAGTAATTTTAATGGAATATTTTGAGAGAAAAATAATGGGACACTTCTTTATTTAAAGATGAGAACTTGGCAAGAATGGCTGGAAGCAAATTTTACCTGGCTCATAATTTTTCTTCAGACTGGCTCCTTGCTCTATACTTTCCCTTGCAAGTGAGAACAGACATAAATATTCAACATTTATCAAGGGAAAGGGGAAAATTTATATGGAAGAAAGTGACATAGGGCCACCAACCTTTGGAAAAATCACCCAGGCAGGAGACAGCTCAGTTAACTCTTTTTCATTAACCGTTTATAGGCAATCCAGCAGTTGCTTTGTTGAGAAAGGCCAGGGCTGTTTCCATCCTCTGGAGTTCCAGCTTGCTGTGGAGAAGCAGTGAGGAGGAAGCATGAGGACACCTTGGGTTCTAGAGGCTGAAATGTCTTCTGAGAGGCAATTCTGAAGAGGCACCGAGCTCTAGATAGGGTTTTAAAATTCTGGGTTTAATCTATTTTTTTATTTTATTGTCTATTGAGAACTTTAACATGCAATATAGTATATGAACATACAGTAATTTGTTCATGTTCCCATCTTTTGATTAATTTATTTTTGTTGCCTGTTCCCCCAACCCCATCTCCTGAGGACACTGCTCTTCAAGGCAGTCCTTCCTCTGCTTTGTTGTCTTATTCCTTTTGTCTTCCTCCATCCTCCCGTCAAGATGTTGGCGGGCTCAGAACTGTGCAGGTCTTGTAAGGGTATCAGTAACCATGGTGAGGTCACAAGCGCACTCATCAGTTCATGCAAGGAGGACAGTGCCCCAAAGCACTCCTTTCCACCCCGTGGCTCTTACATTCTTTCTGTCCCCACTTCTGGAATGTTCCCTGAGTCCTGCAGGGCATGGTAGAAATCTCCTTTGGGCTCTCTCAACATGGGTTCCACTCCTCTGGATTGTGCATTAGCTGCTCTGGGAATGAAGGGATTTTCATGCACATTGTTGAAAGTCAGTGAAGTGAAGCGGAGAAGGAAAAGTGTTGTTGTTGGAGTTAATCATAGGCTTTGACTTGGCTCCAAAAGAGACCAGTGAAGTCACCTGTGGCCAATGAGAGAGGAAGGAGACTTTGAATTTCGGGTCAATCTTAAGTGGAAATGTCCAGTGGGCGTATGCCAGCAAGGAGGGAGATAATTTACTCTCCTAGTATTTTAGTAAAGATAAAACACAACGGAGAAAACAATGTCCCCAATTCTGGGATTGCTTTGTCACTAAACTTCTCTGCCTTAGTTTGAAAAGCTGTCTTTCTGAACAAGTCTCTTTTTCAGTCAATTGGTGACAGGCCTCAGCTGAATGGAAAATAAACTTGCAATGAATTCTATTCTAGAGAACTTTGATGACACAGGAAATGTGTTGTAAAAAAGTGGTCTTGCCTGATGTGGTGGTGCACACCTTTCATCCCAGCATTTGGGAGGCAGAGGCAGGAGGATTGCTGTGAGTTCAAGGCTAACCTGGGATTACAGAGTGAGTTCCGGGACAGCCAGGGCTACATTGAGACCCTACCTCAAACAAACAAACAAACTAACTAAAAGTAGTCTGTTTTTGGAACGTTCTGCCCATGAGATTCCTTGGTTTTGGATATTGTAAATTATTTTATTGTTATTAATATGCTTTATTGTTTATTGTTTTCATCTCTTTTTAACTCAAGTCTTATGCATACTGTCTTGATGGCAGTTGAGTTGATGTGATATATATATACACATGGGTGTGGACATGTATGAAGTGGAAGTAAGTGCCTGCATTAATTGATATTTTCCTTCTCATCTATCTAGGCTGCATACTGTGACCACAGTCAGGAAATCTTCTGCAGTGCTGGAGATCCATCAAGAGGTATGAAGATGGACAGAGCATCACTCACGGACACACTTACCTCTTCACAGCTGTCACCATTCGGTCGTGGCCACACTCTTGTCTTATAATATATATTTATATTTTGTACACTTGCCCTCCTCTTCTTCTGGCAAACTGTAATGGCCATATGGAAACTAGCTTTTAGGATACTGTGTCAAGGAATAGAATTAATTAGGATGAGTATCTCTGGAATCTTCTTTTCCTCATGCTTAAAGTTTATTGCATGCCAAATGGTATTAAGTCTGAGATGTGAAGGAAAAATGTTTAAAGTTTTATTTATTAGGGTATTTATTATTTGATTTATTTCACCGTCATTTCTTAGCATGGGGTTGGGATATGGTTTCCCGGGTTCATTCTAGTGGGTGGTGTTGGGGCCGGTGCAGGGCCATGCTCTCTGGGGAATGCTCTCTCTGTCTCCTTGCTCTTCTGGGTCACATCTAATGACAATGAACTGGAAAGCGGTCCTCAAGGGAAATCAGCATTGTCTGCAATCCCTAAATTGAAACCTCTCTTGTATCTCTGGATTTGCATTAAAACAATAATTCCACAGATGGCAATTTTACCCACACGGGTTTCTCTCATTAGGTTCTTGTTGCTAATGTAATAGATTGAAAAGGGCGCTACTAGCTGTAATTGCTTAAGAGACCAGTTTAGTGAAAAGAGCTTTTCCTAAGTGTTGTTTCTTTTCTTTGTTTGTTCTATGACCTTGGTTCTTTTTGTTGCTTATTTTTTCTTCAACCAATGCCTTTTGAAGCCTGAGGTTAAAGAGATGCAAGTGTGAGAGGAAAGGATTTTAAAGGCAACTCCTTGTTCTTTAAAAGCTAAGGAGAGAGGAAGGCATGATATGCTAGGCTCACATAGGCACTCGGTTCATCTGTCCATCTCATTTTGTCCCCTGACCTGAAGAACTGGCCCACACAGGTGTTCTGCATTCTCCTACCTTCTGTCTACCTCCACCTCTGCTCTGCACCCATCTGATAACTGCTAGGGGAATGGGACATGAACGACCCTTTTTCTATATTGTGATTTCTCTGCTTCTTTCATTTGAAGGTTCACAGAGCATCAGCGCTCTCCCAGGCCTTTGTGTGTGGTACCTTCTGATCCTGTGCCTTGTGTCTTCTTTAGGGTAGGGATGCCATGCCGAAGGAGTCCTGAGGCTTAGATAAGTGTTGAATAGATGCATGCTACAAAACCTGGTCTGTGCTTAAAGCAAAAAAGAGCAACAACTCTACCTGGGGCGTAGAGAGGACACACTTTTTATTAAAATAGAGAGGAGCTATACAGGCAGATGTGCAAACTGTACAAGTGTGAGGGTCACAGTTCAGACAGACTGGCTTTGTGATCCAGAGCTGTGCTACTGGTCAGCTTGTAAAGTGAGGGTAGGAAACACACTAGACCAGAGCTGGGCTGAGTCTTGGATAAGCTAATGCCCACAAAAGCCACAGAGCACTCTGCTTCTAACAGAGGAAGCCTTCCCTGCCTGTTGATGGCTGCTGGTCTGATGAAGGTAGGTGGTGATGTTTAGAAGTGGGGCTGGCAATGGTAATCTTGCAAGAGCCAGAACAGGAAGATATGGGGTTTATAGTGCTTGGCACTACCAGTGTGAAGGATGGTGGATTGTATTGGAAAGGATGGAGGATCATGGTTACACGTCGCCAGACTAATCCTAGTGAAATTACAATTTTTGAGGGTCTATGTTAAGAAATGACAGTGGCAATAGCTTTAAAACACTCTACGAAGTAGGGGTCCTGAGAAAATGGTTGCATGAAGGCCCAAGACACAAGGGTGATCTGGGGGAATCTCCTGGTCTGGGGCCATGTGAAGGGAGTAAGTTGAATGGGGGTTTGTTTGTGCTTTGGGGAGATGGCTTTAGGAGTAGGTGGAACAGAGCTCAGATGGACAGAGAAGATACTACTTAGGTTAGTCTAGATTTGTCTAGCAAGTGAAATTTAACAACCACATTGCACAGAAGTCCCTGGGTAGAGAATCACCTCTCTTTATTAACTGTATAAGTAAAGTGTGGACTTCCCCATGGCTTCAAAAGCATGTATGGAAAAGGGTTAGCATAGAGAGCAGGGAAAAGAGAGTTTAAATATTAGGCGCTTTGGGGGAGCTCTGAGACTTAATTTCTGCTACCTATTTGAAGTACATGATTTCAGTCCTCCGAGATCTGCTTCTACATGCTTTTGTAATATTCTGAGAGCTGGGAGGCACCAAAATTCTTACCAGTGTTGATACCGAAAGAGAGGGTTGGTCCTGGGGGGCAGAATTCAGGAAGACAGGGATAGGAGTCATTGAGGGTTGGCTGTGTACACCAGGCTGTCAGGAATAATTTCCTGAGAGGGCTTTAGGCATTCAGTGATCTGAAAATAAAATACTTTATGCAGCCACAAAACACTTATGTAATTAAAAAATATTTATTTGCAATCAAAGAGAGATAGAAAGAAGAGACACAGAGAGAATGGGCAGGCCAGGGCATGCAGCCACTGCAAAGGAACTCGAGACGCGTGTGCCACTTTGTGCATCTGGCTTTACGTGAGTCCTGGGGAATAAAACCCAGGTTGTTGGGTTCTGCAGGCAAGAGCCTTAACCACTGGGAAATCTCTCTAGTCCCATTTATGTAGTTTTTGATTTAACATAATTTAGCTTTACAAAAAGATAAATTATATTTATGTGCTGGTGTGTGTGCACCCATGCGCATGTGTACTAACAGAGACTACCAACTCTTTGAGAGACAACACATAACCTTTTTGAGTTACCACAACTGGCTCAGGGCGTAGCATGAAGGGCACTTGGAAGTTAAATGGTGGGAATCAAACCAGTGACTAATTTAAGAGACATTTGGAAGCATGGGGGTAGACTACTAAATGGAGAATGTAAAATTCCAGATCCCTGGTTTCCCCCTTATTTTACTTTATTGTGTGTTCATGAGAACGTTTCACTCAGTAGCTCAGGCTGGTCTCAAGCTCAGCCTCCTTAGTGCTGGGATTATAGGTATTTGTCACCATGTTCACCTCTTTCTTATTTATATGGACCTTCATTCAAACATGGAATAAAAACAAAAGTTTTTATTAAAGTAGAAATGGCCTATGACCTCGAAGAGTTGGATTTTAGGAATCGTAATAAAAACTAAACATATTTTGATTTTTTTTCTAGTGAAGCAATAGGAATATATTTCAGAGAAAAATAATCCATCTTTTGAATTCTTTTTGAGGCAGCATCTCACTGTAGCCCAGGCTGACGTGGAATGTTTCTTGTAAAAATATAAGAGCTATAGGGAATTTGGCAAGAAAACACACTCAAAAACATGTCCTCAGTCTATATAAACAGCCTAAAATATGGATCTGCTATTACTTGCCACTTAGCAAAAACCCTTTGTCACCATCGTGAACCCGTGACCTTGAATGACTTTTCTTTTTTAGAAAAACATTGTGCTATCAACATTCATCAGGTTATGGTCACGTGTAGAATATATTCTGAAATTATTTTATGCCAGAGATTTAAATCAAATAAAGCACAGGTATTTCAGCTACTTTCCTCAGGGGCTTTGAACCTGTGTTCTTGGCTATGCAAACATGTCTTCCTGTGCCCGCGAGGATCTGAAAGAGAATAGCATACATCATGTAAAGCTCAACCGAGAAAAAGTCATCTGAAATTGTATAGGTTCTTCACTGGGTTTGTGTTATTTTGGTTTTAACATTGGTCAGTTTTACATAAGCAAATACTGCATTCATTCATTCAGTTTTACAGTTGAGAGTTTTTATTAAGTGCTTAAAATATACAATGTCCTGAGTGTTAGGGGGAAATTTACAAAAGATAGAGGCTATGGATTTTCAATTTTTAAAATATTTTATTTATTTATTTACTTATGTATGTTCATGGAGAGAGAGAGAGAGAGAGAGAGAGAGAGAGAGAGAGAGAGAGAGAGAGAGAGAGAGAGAGAATGGGAACACCAGGGCCTCTAACCACTACAAAGTTCAGATGCATGTGCCACTTTGTATATCTGGTTTTATGTAGGTACTGAGGAATTGAACCTGAGTCGTTAGCCTTTGCAGGCAAGCACCTTACCACTGAGCCATGGAATTTTAAAAAAGAATTTTGAAAACAGCGTTACCCAATCTGTATTATCACTTTTATCTATATCCTCTGTACCTATACTTATATCACCTAACACGTGGTTGGAACTGCAGTAGTTTTTAGATGGGGATTTCTGAACACCATCAGAGCTTACTTGAGGGACTGCAAGCTCTCAGGACAGATCCTCAAAGTTGATTGACCTATCTGGTCTGTTCGCTAGGTGGGAGAGGAATGTGGAATGCTTGCAGTTTTCTGGAACAGAACCAGTTCATTGCCACAAGCAATGACCTATATCATCTCTGAAGTTGTTTTTTTTTTGTGAGTGGGGGAATATTTCATGAATTAGTTTTCTTCCCTAAGATTCAACAAAGTAAGGTTCAGCAGGTGATCTGGGAACCTGTAGGTTATACATTTTTCTCCCAATCAGCACTAGATCCCAGGAAGTACACCACAGAAGTTCACAGAACAGTTTTAAGTATCAGAACCAGGCTTTGTCATTTACCAGCAGTGTGGGTGAATTTCTTCTCACTTAGTGTCCCCAGCCATCATAGTTAAGGGATTGTCGCAGTCAGCCACACACCACTGGAATGAATCTTCAAACCAGGCACAGTTTATGGGAGGAAATATTTATTTAAACTACAGATTGAGGGGAAGTTCCGAAACAACGAAAGAGGTTGGCCCTCTTTCACAGGCCAAGCAGAAGAGAGAAACCCATCACCAACACCACACACAGACACAGAACAGCAAACAGGCCAGGAGGCCCAGGAGAGAATTCTTTCCCTTTTACATAGCCCTAGGGTGGAGTCTTGCAACCCTATCCCCCAGGCTTAATGGCTTCCTGAGTCTGGAATTTCCTTCCTGCACTGCCCACACAGAAAAGGATGTTTACTTCTAGCTCCTTTGAGATTCCTTACATCTTGCCCCTTGCTGAGAGGCTTCCTTCCTATAAACACCCTCAGAGACCCACCCAAGATTACTTGAAAGGTCAAGTTGACAACAAAACTTAACCATCACAGGGATAGAGACCATCTTCCTTCAGTAGGACTTGTTACCAATAATTTTTGTGTAGTTTTTGATGAACCTTATGGTCCTCGAAAGCATAAAGTCATTATTGACGCCTTTACTAAAAAGAATCACATAATTACTACACATGAATTTGATAGTGAGATGACATGAGCTCTTGAAAACATGGTAGAGAATGTCTACACACCCAAGAAGTGGGTGATGGATGAGCAAGCCATATGAGCAAGTGAAGAACTCGTCACGACTCTGCAAAGAGCCATTTGCAGCTCATGACACCCTAGTGGTAGGTATTGGGACCTTGAGAAGATGTGTCTTGGTCAGGCTGCAGCTGAGGGTGGCAGCCAACACACCGGAAGGAAATCCACTGTGAGTGTCTGGAAGGTAAGGGGTCAGACTTCCTTGTCTAGAATCAAGATGAACAGTCTTTCAGTAGACACTCTGCTGGGTTAGAACACCTTACTACTGCATGTGTGAGTAGAGAGGGAAATTAGTAATCCTACTTGGGGTTTTATTTATTTGTTTGTTTGTTTGCAGGCAGAGAATGACAGACAGAGAAAAAGATAGAGAATGGGTGCACCAGGGCCTCTTGCCACTGCAAACAAACTCCAGATGCATGCACTACTTTAAGCATCTGGCTTTATGTAGGTACTGGGGAATCAAACTTTGGTCGTTAGGCTTTGCAGGCAAGCACCTTAACAGCTGAGCCATCTCTGCAGTCCCTACTTGGGGTTTTAGATGGTTCAGAAATTCTTCTGTAGTTCCAACTGGATTGTGTATTTAAAGCGAGGATGAAGCTATGCATGTAAGATATGTCTGTAATCTCTGTAACCAGAGGTAAAGACAAGAGAATCATGAGTGATACCATCCTGGACCAAAAAACAAAACAAAACAAAACAACCTAAAACAAAATTAGCAAAACATAAGGACCAAAGGATTTTATGTTGAAAGTTTCTTTAGGAAGTTTTCTTAACCTGGATGGCGTTTCTGGACATGGGTGATTTTAAAATGTTGGCTACAGACCTAGGGTTTGGTCAGCAAGAGCTGATTGGAAGTGTAGAGCTAGGGTCTCTCTGAAGACGGTGGAATCAAAATCTGCCATTTATCAAGGGACACAGCATATGACCAATGACCTAAAAACCAGGGTTTTTCCCCTTTGGTATGGAACTAGTTAGAACTTTCACCCAAAAAAGATGTGGAGAAAGATGTGGAGTTTGGAATGTGCCTCTGAGTACTGGGGATTTGTCTTCTCTGCACAGGACAATTTCTTCAGTGTGTTCAGCACCAAGGGATGCTTGTGTCAGCTATCTTAGGGGAGAGCTCTGAGGTCACAGCCTACCTTTGAATGCTGGGGACCAAGTCCTTCCCACAAAAGCAGGGGAGGGGACAATGAAACGGCTGTGTGGGCTAGCATTTCTTACATGTTGTCATGTTGGCAGGTATTGACTGCTTAGAGCGAACTTCTTCAGAATGAACATTTTCCCTTACTATTCTATACTTTCCCATATACTTTTAACATTTCCCCTTAATATAAGTATACTTTCCTATGTATTTCCCATTTTGAAAGTGGTCCTTATTGCCAGCATCCACCTGCCCCATACACATGAGCCCAAATGAACAAAAATGAACAGAATCTAACGTGTCAGAAGAAAAGTAAAGCTTCCAATGCACTTGAAAAAGAGTGAGCTGAGTTTTCCAGGAAGCATGTGGGATTTATCCAAGCTGCCCAGATTTAGGTCTAGATCTGCACATTATAACATTTCATCTCCAGAGTGGCGGCTCGATGTGTGAACCCAGGCTGATGAGATGTTCGAAAGGATTGGAAATAAGCATAATGGCATTAAAACAGCAAGTTATGGTCGATGCTTCCAGAGAGTGGATCAGTCGACTCCTTTCTCTAAATATAGGATCAGGCCTGAAATTTGTGCAAACACTTCCAAGCCAGTGTTTCTGCAGACACTTGCTGCCAGTGGGGAATTGGTGGGGCATCCATCCAAAGGCTAATCTTATACTGTGCTGGGGCCTGAATGAGGGGTATAAAGCGGTGGCCAGGCTTTGCACAAAGTTGATACCTCTCCAAAGAAAGGAAGGCACTCCAAGATGAGAGGACACTCTACCCACATGGTGTATTTTTTTAGATGAAGTACCTGAACAGGCTTAGAAATCAGCCATCAGGTTGGCCTGGAAGCCAGACCAGTTCGCCTACCTTTTCAAAAGCAGCTGGATTTTCAACAGTGTTCATGACAAGGTAATGTACCTGAAATCCATATGGGTCTGGCAGATAGGGTAGAAATGGGAGGGAGAGTGGAGGCACCCTTCAGTGCTTGAGAAATGGAGTGAGCAAGAGCCTTGCCTGTCTCATTCTGACCCATTGTTGGAGCAGAACCTAGGGTGGAAGACAGCACTGGAGGATCTGATAAGCTGGGGTCTCTGTGGGCAGAGGGGAACACCAACTTGTTCCTGGTAAATCGGGGGAAAATATTCACTTTGTAAAAGATGATATAAAATGGTGGCAGGCGTGGATTCTTTAAATTCATTTTTTAAAAAATTATTTTTACCTCCTGGAGAGAATCCTCAAAGTGGTAATTACCCACAATCTAGCAGGAGGCCCAGAAGGAATCCAGCTAGAATCCATAGTTGCTGTCACAGTCTGAGGTTCTGCTAAGCTCCGTAAGTGGTCACTTCCATGACATGACTTCTCGGAAATGCCCGAACAGTTCTGAAGGCTGAGATTTTCATTTTGGTGCTCTTAGCAGAAAAGTGATCTTGGCGGGAAGCAAGGGAAAGAGTCACTCCATATTCAGTGTTTAATGTCCGGCTTTCATCCACCCTGAAGAGTTCATCATTCAATCTAAACAGTTTTCACAGGAACACAAGTAGCTCCTACCTGTTAGCTTGTGGCTATTGGTGCGTTTCCATTAGAGTGTCTTATGGAGCTTTCTTGTGTGCTGCAACGTGGCTAAAATTGTAGGAGAAGCTATGCTTTCCCAGAAATGCCCCACTGCTTTTATTTTTGATGACAAACCCAGATGAAGAATGTGAGGACTTTTACTAGGTCGTGAGTCACAGATGACAGCTCATTTTATAATGTCAACGAGTATCGTGATGTGTTCTCAGTACAGTGGGAATATCTTTAAAGGTTGTCTAAAATAGTTAAATTCAGGATATTCACTGGGAAGAAATTTTTTTTCCAAGGAACATATCAGATGCATCATTTAGTTTAACATGTAACATGTGTTGGTCTTGTGTAGAAGTCAGCAAACTACAATCCTACTTTTGTAAATAAAGTTTTATTGGAATTCAACCCTGCCCATTTATTTCCATATTAGCTAGAGCTGCTTGTTGTTTTGAACAGTTGAGGCACTGTCTTGTAAAAGTATTCTAAAATCCCTCTAAAACCCTTATGTTAGGTTTCCTTTAAAACTATTTTTATTCTTTTATTTGCAAGCTGAGAGAGAAAGAGAAAAGAGAGACAGACAGAAAGAATGGGTGCACCAGGGCCTCCAGCCACTGCATACAAATACCAGATGCTTGCACCACTTTGTGCATCTGGCTTTACGTGGGTACTGGGGCATTGAACCCAGGTTGTTAGGCTTTGTAGGCAAGAGCCTTAACTGCTGAGCCATCTCTCCAGCCCTCTATGTTAGGTTTCTAAAATGTGTGTGTGTGTTTTGTATTTTATATGAAAACCTTGCCCGAATCTTTTTCACTGTTTTCCAGTCTTCACAAGCCTAGGGGATATTCTTTGTTTTCTATTAGGAAACAGTTGTCAGAATCTATATGGCCTGCTCAAAATCATGCAGATAGTTCGTGGAAGAGCCCTGTATCCTCGCTGTCTGTGTCTCTAGAGTCTGTGTGTCCTGCTGCTCTGTGATGCCGTTGATGGATTTATTCATTGCGTATTTACACTTTCCTCTTCTCATGTGCTTTGAAGCCTCATCTACATTTCTTCCCTTGATTCCCTTACAGTGCGCTAGAGGATGAAGAACTGATTGCTCTTCCCTTTGAGCTGTGTGCATCAGGCTGACTCTATGGCATGAGGAACTGGCTGCATGGGGGTGTGATGACTGCTCTACTACTTGTTGGGTGTTGCCTGTAACAGAGTTATGCTTCTGGTATGAAACGAGGCCTAGGTTCAAGAGAAGAGAAGAAGTGGAGAATTTCACTGCATAATTGGGGATGGTATGCAGACACTCCCCAAGGATCGGCAAGCACATATGTGGGCTATCTTAAACCACACAGGTGTGGAGAAGGGATGCTCCTGCAAGAGGGGACCCTTGACCAAATTCGATCAGAAAACATTTGTGAAAATGTCTTCAAACCAGAGAGTTTCATGAGGATGAGCACGTGATGTCTTTCAGTGCAGTGTTTCCAGGGTTTTGCAAGGCTGGTAACCAGGCAGGGGGTCATGAAGGTCTTTGAACAGCGTGTTATCATGGCCACCTGCTTCCACTCTTTATAGTTGATGTGGGAAAGTGTTTTCAGTACAAGTACATTGCTTTTAGGGTTCCAATTTAGTCAAAAGACTTCGAGGCCAATGTAGTCCTCATTCTTGCCAAAATGGGCATTTGGAGTGTCTATATTGGAGTTGCCGAGAATGCTCACTTCCAGCGTGAGTCATCTGGCTCTCTCCACTCCTCCTACCTACATCTGCGGACTTGCACTCATGGCTTCTCATTTACCTGAGTGTCCCAGGTAGTTCTTATTCACTCTCTGATTTGGAAGTATGGAAGCATGGGCTTACGAATGGATCAGGAGGAAATTTATCCAGGAAGGGATGGAGGGAGGATCACTGCAATTTAGAATTTTGGAACTAAAAATAGACTAGCATGGGCACTTAATTGAATGTGAAAATTTTGTATTAAAATAAAATATTCTTCCTTATTAAAAAATATGGTTTAGGTTATAACATTATAATATTTTTTCCTCTCGACCAGATCCTCTTTTCTTTTTGAAATTTTCCTAGGTCAATTAATATACTTGTCCAATAACTTCCCTGATGTCCACTTTGAAATAAAACATGTCAGTCAGTTTGGAAATGAATGCCCATTTTGCTTCCCAGGAAACTCAGAATTATGCTCAGAGAAGTAGATTACAATATATATTTATACCGATTTCCAATGGGGAATCTGACACACAAGATGGTCTTGCCTTTGAAACAGATTTGCCAAATGTGGTGTGGAGCCTGGCAAAAGGCAATTTAGTTCAATTAAGGAATCTATTCTGTGGGCAGGCTGTCTACCAGAAGGCCTGCCTGTTTATGTGCTAGCATCATTACGATTCTTTCCTATGAGAACATGTTATTTGGCTGATTATTCTTATTTTTCCATATTTCAGCTGACCTAAGCTCATCTGTTCTTGAAAACCCCAAAATGGGATTAGAGGTCCCTCTCATGTGCCTGAAAGACACCACATGAGGACACAGCTTTCTTTGACTATTCTGAATGAAGAATAGACTCGCATAAGACCTGTAGTGATTCAAGCAAAGCCCTGACATGTTGGAGAGGGCATTGCTGATGGACTTTTCAAGATTAGGTTCTGCCTCCAGGATGTTATGGGACCTTGGCTCCATCAGTAACTAGCTAGCTTGTAATGTTGGCTGATATGTGAATATAACCCCCAGGCAACTTATTTCCCATCAAGAAATGCCAAGTTAGGGGCTGGAGGAAGAGCTTGGCTTCAAGGAGGAAGTATA
This sequence comes from Zapus hudsonius, assembly GCA_004024765.1. Classification (NCBI taxonomy): domain Eukaryota; kingdom Metazoa; phylum Chordata; class Mammalia; order Rodentia; family Dipodidae; genus Zapus; species Zapus hudsonius. The sequence continues at coordinate 10,712 of PVHP010013126.1, read as the reverse complement.
GATTGTATAGAGTCTTAAAGAATAAACTGTTTCTAAGCACAAGGGTGTGTGTGTGTGTGTGTGTGTGTGTGTGTGTGTGTGTGTGTGTGTGCTGTCCCTAAAGGGTCATGACTAGAAGAATGAGCACAGTTTATACCTGATGGATTCCCTGGGGGTGTTGGAGAACACTTGGTCTTGCAAGTGAATAGTGAGAAGATTTTGGACTAACCTGCAGGTTAGTCTTTGACGGTTATGTTTCACTCCTGGCCATGACTAGAAGTCAAGGCAATGTCTTGTGTGTCTTTCTGAAGGCTCTACAATAGTAATAATAAATGTGGTGTGTGTGAAGTATATAATTAACATGCTTATACTCTGCTGCATGCAGAGAAGTTAGCTAACAAGTGTTAGACTTCCCATCTCCAGCTTGTTTACCCGTTCAGAAGAAAAGTAATAGGAGTATAGAACAATGGCACAGCCATCTTAGCTGAATCATTCCAGTCCAGAAGGGTGGTTGAGTTTCAAAGTATTGAGTATTAGAAACCCATAATTTCCATACCCTGCAATGTGGACCCCTATCTAGTAAGTAAGGGTCTTTCTTTCTACCAAACTGAGCTTACTTGTGAAAGCTTATCTAGAAAGTTGGACTAAAGGTGTTCAGGCTGTGTCTCCTCTTGGGGAAGTTTTGGTCAATATCTGGAATTTGTCTTGCTCTATTATACATGAAGTACTGGGCACACTGAGTGTAGATTGGTGGGAATGTATTTCTACGATGGAAGTAGGAGTGTGAAAGGGGCTTCTGATAGAAAAGTTCACTGAGGCATGAGTAATCTTGGTGCCTTTGCAGGGCCAGGTATCTAAGCATCTTTCAGGTATCTTCCCAGGTCTGTTCCAGTTTCATCGAGGATAGCTTGGGCTTTGTATGCCCCAAATAGTCTCATTCTTACAGTGGACATGTGGGTTATTGCCCAAGCCTAGCTTCAGGTTCCCAGATGGGTTGTGTGGTCAGAGAGTGTCTCTAGCAGCTGAATTACCTCTTAAGACTCTTATGGAGCCGGGCATGGTGGCGCACACCTTTAATCCCAGCACTCAGGAGGCAGAGGTAGGAGGATTGCTGTGAGTTCAAGGCCACCCTGAGACTGAATTCCAGGTCAGCCTGTACTAGAGGGAGACCCTACCTCGAAAAACAAACAAACAAAAAAGGCTCTTATGAATGATCCTGCCTTTCTTTAAAGCCACACCAAGTAAACCAGAGTCCTATTTATGTTAAGAGAAGCCTGGAGAACTATTATCTCCATGATTCAACAGAATAACTCCCCCCCCATTTTTTCTTTCCTTGGAACTATAACACAATAATATAAAAAGTATCTACTTTAATTTTAAAGGCAACTCTTAGGTGAAGAAGAAAGTCATTATACCCAACTAGAAGGAGGAGTAGAGGATGGAAAGAAACCGATGCACCTTGTAAATTTCGAGTGGATGATAAACGCAAACTTGATGAGTGAATAGGGCCCATCAGGAGACTGTGAAATCGTCCATTTGGGAAATGACTAATGCGTGAATATAAATCTCAGTGACAGGCAGGTTGGTGATCTGTGAGCTTTGTAAAGGTTAAACGAATGATAATAGGATCCTATTAATACATCAGAGTGACTCTAGACCATAAAACACACAGAGCATATATGAAAACATCTTTCATTGAGCATAATTAAAAATAATGACATTGAGAACCAAAGAACCATTAGAATTTGTCCAAAAAGCCAAAAGTAATAGCTGCTTGTTGATTTCATTGTGATTAAGAGAGATAATTCTTATATAAAAAAAGACCCAGGCCCTTTAGCAAGTGAAATAAGTTCTAGTCCAGCTGCAAGTTCCTTAGGAGTTTCTGGAAACCAGGGCTCTCTCAAAAGAGAACTTCAGTTCAATGAGGTATGGATGAGTCTTTAAGTCAAAATCATGATTGCATCAGGTCCAGAGAACAACATCTTAAATTCTTTGATATTTAGAGCTAATTAGGTTGCTTCTCCTGTCAAATGTTTTTTAAAATTATTTAAGTTTTTGTACAAGTCTATATCATATATTGAGTGTACTCTGTTCCATTTTCTCTTTGCTTGCCCCCCGCCCCTTGGCTGGTTCCAGCTGTCCCAAATGTTTCGTACTTCCCTTTCATGCCATATATACACACACGAATCGACGTAAGAACCACAAAGTAAATAAAACATATGATATTTTGTTTGGATCATAGTAGAATATCTGACAGGCACACAAGAGAGAAAAGGTGAAAACTCAGTTTATATTCTATGTTTTAAATGCAACAGACTTTTAGGGGTAAATGCTGAAGTTGACTAGTGATGATATTTGCATATGGATACCCTGTTTCTCCTGGAGTGTTATCACCATAGATAGCCATTTTTTTTTTTTTACATTTGTTGCATGTATTAAGAGACACAGTCTGGGCTGGAGTTATTGCTCAGTGGTTAAGGCACTTGCTTGCAAAGTCTGACAACCCAGTACCTATGTGTAGCTAGATGCACAAAGTAGTACATGCATCTGGAGTTCATTTGTAATGGCAGGAGGCCCTGTTATGCCAATTCTCTCTCTCCCTCTCCTTCTGCTTGCAAATAAATAAAATAAAAAAGAGACATAGTGTGGTGCTGAGGATACCACTTGCCTCAGAAACATGAGGGTCTGATAGGTCCAGAGGGTCTGTTTGATCCATAGCACCTACTTAAAAAGCTGGGTTCAGCCACACACATCTGCAACCCCTGTCCAGGGGCGGGGTGGGGGGGCAGAGATAGAAGAAACAATGGGGCTTGCTGATCAGCCAGCCTGAGTGAAAAAAAAAAAAACACCTGACAGCTACAGGTTCACTTAGTGATGCAGCTATAGGGGAGCACATCCACGTTCTCCTCTGGTCTCTACACATGTGCATATGTGGTATGCACATCTGTACACACACGTGCATATACTACGTATACACATACCACACACACAATGCCACACATATTGCTATTACCACTCCTCACACACGTCTGTATGTACACATGCATTCTTTTTGGTTTGAATATGTTTTTAAAAACTTCCATGGGATTTTTGAAACATGTCCGAGAGAGAATGACTAGAAGAAAGGACAACTATGTATTCCTTCCCCATCCTCCACCACCAGCAACCACACAAGCCCCTCGTCTCTCCTCGTCACTCTCAGCCATTTCCTTTCCTTCCCATCTCCTCCACTGTGCATTTGACAGGGACGCTATTAGCTGATGACACGGGAGACCCACCATGGTTCTGATGTATTTCTGGGTTTTTATAATGACAAGGAAAATGGAGACGTAGCAAAATGTATTTGTTTAGGGTCACTAAGCTAAGGAATTTTTTAACACTAAGTTTTCAATTTACATTGTGCTTTGTGTTTTTTTTTTATCGCTCACTCTCATCTCCTTTGTCTGAAATGATCTTTCAAATGCTGTGTGTAAAAGGAGGACACACTTTTCCTGTTTAGCAGCTAAGCTCCAGAGTATAGACGTTTTTCCCAAGGTCACCAGTTCATTGTCTGGGGCAAGTTTCTTTTGGCTGCACAATAGGTCTTGCATTGACAAATAGGATATGCCTCCAAGCCCTGGCTTGTTCTGGTTAATATGAACTGGGGATGCTGAGGTAAAAGAGGTGGGGCCAATGCCTTTACCCTGAATTCCTTAACAGGTAAGCAGGCTAGTGTAATGCTTTTCTCAGGATGATTTAGAAACCCAGTTTCATGTTTCCCCTAGCATTTATGTCACATTTTGCAGCCTTTATGATAGCAAAATGGAAATCTAAGGATTCCATCCGATCCCTATACTTGTTACTGCTGAGGCTTATTGACTGCCTGCCCAGCCCTGTGTGCTTTGAAGCCTTGGTCCTTGTCCTGTGTGTGGTGGGAGAGGCTCTCTGGAATCATGCCTTCATTCCTCAGTTAGGTTTCTGCACTGTAGCTGGGTAGAGGAGATATTGGAAGAGCAGCCTTCACATCCATTTCACCTTCCTTGTCAAGGTCAATGTGCTGCCTTCCAAATGACATGTTGGTATTTTAACCAGAGTGCAATATTATCAATAATTATACAGTTGTGTTCAGTGTATCACGGGAAGCAGAACATCTGTATACTAGCTACAGAGAATTAAGCACCAGCATTTATTAGAGATTTTGCAAGGCAAACTAAACACCTCTGATTAACTGGGTATTTATTCTGGCTGAACCACACTTATGTGAAGATAGGGAACATTTGGATATGCAGCTGCTAATAATGGACATTATCATTTCATCAAAGGAAGTCAAGGTAAGCAAATGTGATTGGTTTCTTTTTTTTCCTCACATGCTATAATTGTCAAGGTTAATTCAGTAGACTTTGGTCCTGTATATATCTGGACCATAAAATTATGTAGTACACAATCATTCATTGCAGGCAATTAAAAGGAAAGGTCTCTGGATAGATTAAATGAGGCAAGATCCAGGGAACACAACATGATCTCACTATTTACCATACGACTATCAAGCAAGGAAGTTGACAAGTTAAGCTCGCTATGGAAAGTGTATTGTAGATGCACCACAACAGAGCCGAAGAGCGTTGGTTCTGGCATCAGCTATCCAGTGTTAAGAAATCCCCTCTTTTGCTTCGACAAGGAAACCTTGGGAGAATAATCTGATATCTTTGAGCCTTAGTTTGCACATCTGAATATTTGAATTATAACAATCCTTAAATTAGTTTTTCAAAAAATATTTTATTTATTCATTTTCAAGCAGAGGGAAACAGAGAGAGAGAGAGAGAGAGAGAGAGAGAGAGAGAGAGAGAGAGAGAGAGAGAGAGAGAGAGAGCACACTAGGGCCACCACCTTGTGCGCCTGGCTTATGTGGGTCCTGGGAAATTGAACCCGGGGCCTTAGGCACTGGAGGCAAGTGCCTTAACCGCTGAGCCATCTCTCCAGCCCCTTAAATTAGTTTTTGGTGATCAAATATATAGTACACATCATGCTAAGTCCAAAACATATAATTAATAATCATAATAATTTTAAAATGAGAGCGATGAGGCCATAGCAGAAATGCAGCTACACATAATAGCCGAGTCCCTGAAAGGGTCAGCATATCCAGCTGTGAAATCAGGAGACATGCCCTGCTGAAGCTGGCATGCACCCAGCAGCCTCTGGCTTTGCTGAGGGCATGAAAGGATTACCTGTCTGCTCAGGAATGAGTCAGGGACACACAGAAGAGCCAGGATGGGGATATGGCCCCATGATTAAAAGGGCTTGATCACTGAGTCTTGCTTCTCAAGCAAGATTTCTTGGCTAGAGATCACCGAGTTCAACTCCCCAGGACCCACAAAAAAAGCTGTGCATGAAGTTGTAGATATGTGTAATTCCTGTCTGCGAAGTCACCTGAGACTTCCAGCATTCACCAATGGACAGTGGCTGCAGGTTGAGGAATAGACCCTGTCTCAAGGAAATGTATAGGAATAGAGAAGGATTCCCCACATTGTTCTCTTGCACACACACACACACACACACACACATACATCACACATCACATACACTATATATACCAGGACACACATATACCAAAAAAAAAATCTCCAAAGAAAACAGAAGAGGCAACCACACATGAATTAATCTAAAAACTAGTGTACTGATGTTGGGGTCTTTGGCACAAAGAGGAAAACAAGGGTGAGGTTGTGTTTTATTCTTATTATTTTTCCTCACCTGAACACCTATGTCGCTTGCTTCATGTACATATAATGGTAGTCAGTGGTCATTGTGATGGGAGAGAGAAAACCTTGTTTTGGTTGATTGGTTTAATTAGGTTGTAAAAAGCCAGAATGAAGGAACAGTGCTCCCAAGGCATTCCTGCTCACAAAATGTGAGATCAAGTAATGTTTAAAGCACTCACTTGCTATAGGAAATCAGTCACCTCATCCATGTTTCAGTTTTGGCAGTCTCGAGGCTCAGAGAAGCTGCCTCAAAGACTTTAAATAACACAGCAAGTCAGCAATAGAATGGAAGAAATCAAAACCCCAACACATTCTCATCTGCTGTCTGTCCTTGAAGTTAATTGGGTTTTGGTAAAAATATTCCAAGCATGGCTGTCATTCCACTATAATAATATGATTGAAGAAAGAGGAGACCTTAAAGTATAACATGGGTACGTAGATATTTCTAGAATACCCTGAGGGTAATTTTCGGAAGTATTTGTGAAGATTGTTGAAAGAAATAGAAAGTCTTCAGCAATGACTTGTTAAATAAAAAGACAGGGCCTATCTTCTTCCCACATCAAGTGGTCTCAGGGGGACCCATGGGAATTGGCAGTGGAAGGACGCAGCTCGTAATATGGTGGGGAGCTCGGAAGACCAAGTCAGTTACAGGAGAGTTAGCACTGACGGGAGTTCCACCCTAAGTGAGGGTGGCTGGGGCCGGTGGGAGATCTTTGTGGTCTGAGGATGAGCTTGGGCAAGTCTGTCTAGTAACGTGCTTTCATTATCAACATATTATTCTGGATAAAACTCCCATTTCAGAACTGCCAAATGCCCAAATGTAGCATTTCCCATTACTTTTCAGAGAAGGCTTTATGAAAATTACAAATGTTTAAAGGGCAAATTGAATTCTTGCTAGAAAAGTAGTTCTTTTCTAATTAAATTTGTCATAATGTCAAAGAAAAGAAAATATAGGGAGGTTTTGGTTCACTAAAGTACTTAAAATATTAGAAAAAAACTGATGTACTATTTTACTTTAAGCTGTAAATTAAAATAGGAATACATGGACGAAGGAGGTATCTAAATAACTTTCTATTTCATGGAAAGATTAAAGGAAAATTATCTATCGTCTATCTATCATCTGTCAGGATGACTAATCATCTATTTAAACAAATGCATGCATATTTTTATTTGTATGCATCTTTGTATCAACACGTGTGAGCATAGGTACAGTCATTCTACCTCCCACTTAAATTGTTTTATATAAAAACATGGAATAATAATTACATCTTATTTGGAGTTTTCTGAAAATTGGATAGTTGTTTCTGTGGTCATCGGCTTGTTTAAAACGTGGCAGAAATCTGGTATTGAGTTCCACTGACTTTAGACCCTGCTTCCGAACCTCTATTTCCACGGGGCCTTCAACTTCGGGGGGTTTAGAGTGTCCGCACTGCTCTGTGTCAGTGATGGAAAGCCGTTGCTGAAACCAGCAGACAAACGCACCTCAAACATGTTGTTGTTCTCTCAAACAGAACAGCTCCAGAGTCTCTAGCGTCCCTGTTATGGATGGAGAGAGTCATAGTGATGATGATGCCTGAGGAGAACTAAGCACCTGTCCGAGAAACCCCACGCCCGCCCAGCAGGGCTCCAGAACTAAGGGGCAAGCTCCAACATCCTTTCTGAAATGCTGAACAAACTTACCTGTAGTGTATTATTTGTACTGACTTCTTAAGCTTGAGAAAAATGCGTGCTCAGTGCTGGCTGAAGTGTTGGTTTTGAAGTTGAATCACGAGTATATAATGTGTGTTGCCTTCTCACCTTGGTCTTCAGAGATGATTACAAGTATGACCCAAGATGAGCGGTGTGTTCTGAGCAATGGGGAAGCGTAGAGTAACTCACACTTCTCATTCTTTGTGATGTGAACAGACTTTCTTCATGCATTTATTATCACTGGAAACATATCCTGGGACGAAACCACCAGTTTTTTCTTCCTGTAGTTGGTTAGAATTTCCAACACTATCTGGGAAACTTCTAGAAGCATACTCTATCGATGTGTACACAGCATTTGTAAGTACTCTCTATGAGAATATTCAGAAGATGTGGTAGCATTTGACTCATGGTTAGTTCTAGCCCTGTCACCTGTCAATCTGAAGGTCACGCTTGTCTACTGTGCTGAAAAGAATGGATTAACACTTTTCCTCTCTGTCATCTTTTTTTGTTCACACCTTTAAAATAATTCTCTCTTTTTAAGCCACAGCTATGTTGTTCAAGTACATTTTTTTCAATAAAGAAAATATACTGCACTGGCATTCTAGTCATTTGATTTTTGTTGGCGTTGTTTATTTTCAATGTAAAGTTGATTCAGCAACAGAGTGGGTCGTAAATGGGAGGTTGTGACAGAACTTAAATGAAGGAAGCTCACATGAGGGGATTTCACAATTCAGTCATTCTCCATTTGCCCATAATGGTGATTTGTGTGGACTTTTTAAAAACTACAAGACTTAGGTAAAAATGTTCACTGGCTGGGAATATTTCTAAACATTCAGCAGCACAGGGAATTATCCAAGCAGCTGAGTGACAACACTGATTTCCTTATCTAAACAGTAGGAAATCCTCTAAGGCCATATTCTAAACCACTAAGAACTATTTGACTGTAACTTTTATTCTTTTTTTTTTTTAAAGCAGGCAACATTTTTTAGCTAGAAGAGCTGGTTTCCCACTGCCTGTGTGTCTTCAGAGAAGTCATTGCATGGGACAACAAGGACCCTAGAAATTATAAGAAGACACTGTCCTCAAGACTGAACCAAACATCTCAATCCTATGTTATAACCATTTAAGGAAGGAACAAAACATATGAAAGGATATGATGAAAAGAAGCCAAAAAGAGGGGGTGCATGTGAACATGTGTTTGTGCAAGAGAGAGAGAGAGAGATTGAGAAATAAGATGAATTAATGGACACACAGATGTAAACTCACTTGCATAAAGACATAGCAACATTCTTCGATCTTAAATATTGCTTCTGAAAAGTCACACTTTCCCCCAAAAGGCTGAGTAAGAAGACAGTGGTTTTGTTTTGCTACAGTAACACTAAGCAAATAAAAACTCTTTACTTCCCCACCCCATAATCTCTGCTATTTAACACAATACAAGTTTAGCTTGCTTCTGTCATAATCCAATGCCAGTGGGTAGGGGGACCCTGCTTCATGCAGTCTTTTAGAATCAGGCTTTTTTCCCCCTATTTTGTGACATTTCTACCTCCAGCCAATGTCTCTGTAAAAGGCTATCTTGGGAATACAGACTCAAACGGTGGGATTTTATGACATGTCCATATGTTTTATGTTTCATTTCTACTCTCTTATCCAGGACAGAGTTGATGGTCAAAGAGCTGGGGGAGATAGCCTGGTGGTTAAGACACTTTCCTGAAAAGCCTAATGACTGGGGTTTGATTCCACAGTACCCATGTTAAAACCAGATACGCAAAGTAGTGCATGCATGTGGAGTTTGTTTGTAGTGGCAAGAGGCCTTGGTGTATTCACTCTGTATCTCTCTCTCTTTATCTTTCTGTGTCTATTTCTTCTCTCTGTCTCTGTGTGCAAATAAATATTTTTTATCCATAATTAGATACACTTAATGAGCGATTAATGTGTTGATGTCCCCAATTCCCCGATTTCCCTCTTCCCTGACCCCAATCAGCTGGATATTCTCCTCCGTGGGCAGTCTGGATCAGTCCATGGGGTAGGGAGTTATGGATAGTCTAGGAGACAACTGGGTTCCACCCACCCTCTTTGTATGTTGTTACTGAAGGAGGCCATGGCTCTGGATATTCTCCTCCACCATGGCTCTTACAATCTTTCCGCCCCCTCTTCCTCTCAGTTCCCCGAGTCATGGTGGGTGAGTATTAAGGCTGCCTTATTGTTGAGGTCTTAGGGGCCTCTGTACTTCTGCTTTAGATTGTGTTGAAAATCGTTGGTGTCTGTCTCTCTGGCTCATCCTGGGTTGACTGATTGGCTGTGGTCATAGGTCTCTTGCTTATCCCACCACTCTTTATGGGGTTCCAGGTGGATCCTCCATGGTAGATCTGGGTTGGCTCATCTCTTGCCAGGATGTCAGCTATCAGCCTGCAGCTCGTTGGTTGGAAGAGCCACAGTTCTTTTGCTGCCTTCTGAAAAATACAAACAGAATCTCCATTAGAGAGTGAATTCAGTATAGGTAAACTGAGATACACATTCCTGAATTGGCTAGATTCTATTGTTGGTAGCCTCTTTGTAAATCACTTGTAAAGTGAATTTCTCTTTGGGGTCCCAAGATTTTGGTTCCCAGTGCATTTTACCCTGAAATCCCAGTTTCAGTCAAGGACTCCCCTTCACTGAGTGGATTACTTGGCCAAATTAACAGCTGTTGATTGCCTCCCCCAGGCTTTGGTGCCTCCTTTGCACAGGTGTTTGTTTCTTGGTTCACCGTTCTCTCCCAGTAGACAGTGTGTTCAGCCTACTCATGGCGGCAGACTGAGTTTCATGTCAGTGGTCTCTGTTTACTCCAACTGTTGTTGACCAGCTTCCCCTGGCAGCTTATGTACTGCCTTCCAGCACTGCACTAACTCCCATCTGGGGGCTGGTTACTGTTCTGGACATCTCAGGGTCTCTCAGTGCTGATCGATGGCTTTCTGTGGTTTCTTCAGCAACAGGATCCTACCTCAGGCCTGGGGTGGGCATTCAGGAGCTTTGACAGAATCCTGTCTTGTTTTTGGGACCTCATGGGTCACTTTGGTCAATAGCTCAGTGAGGGAAGGAGCCAGTGACTAGGACCAGGAGTTTTCAGACTGATTTTTCACAGGGTTAGACTCTCTCCCCTTCTATTCAGGACTCCTCTTGCCAGATAATGCCCACTACTTGCTCATTAGGCTACACTATGTACATGAGGATTTTATGATTTTGAACCAATTTTGGTTTAGCTCCAAGTCAGACCATTTTTCTTTAAATTTCAATATGTCATTTTTCCTTTCAGCTGAGTAAAATCCCATC